>CAUYQV010077924.1:0-27483 GCA_963574575.1 Galagoides demidoff
CCATTTTTTGGTTGCAGCCATCATTGTTGTTTGGCGGGCTGGGGCTGGGGATTCAAACCCGCCACCTTAGGTGTATGTGGCTGGCTCCTTAGCCTCTTGAGCCACAGGCGCCAAGCCGAATCTATAAACTTCTAAGGGACACTTACATTATGTTGATTAAAAATAAAGAGTAAAAACTTAGCACCCATGGCACAGTGGTTTCAGTGCCAGCCACATACACCGAGGCTGGCAGGTTCAAACCCATCCTGGGCCTGCTAAACAACAATAACAACTGTAACAAAAAATAGCCAGGCATTGTGGTGGATGCCTGTAGTCCCAGCTACTTGGGAGGCTCTGGCAAGAGAATCACTTAAGCCTAAGAGTCTGAGGTTGCTGTGAGCTGTGAGACCATGGCATTCTACCAAGGGTGACATAGTGAGACCCTGTCTCAAAAAAAAAAAAAGTTAAAAAAATATATACATACTGTGCTTTGAACTTCTTTCAAAAATAATTAATGATCTTTAAAATTTTTCACGGCACACCTAATATCCTCTCATCAGTGTGCCGAACATACCAGCTGAAAAATTCCTGCTTTAGAAGATGATAATTTGCAGTTGCCTCCACTGACCCCAACCACCTACCACCACTGGGCCATGAACTTGGGTTATCTGTTGCCCTCCACTTGACAGAGAGGGGGCTGATGGAAGGGTCTCTTGCATGAGGTCTCCCACTGTGCATGTAGATGATCAGCTTGTTCCTTGCTGGTAGAGTTAGTAAATAATTCAGGTGCCTCTAAAGCAACTGTTTGAAGTATTTGGGAAGGAAAAAAATAGCATTTTGAGGCTATTATCAAGCTCCACTTGGCTTGGGTAGCAGAACTAGGGCGTTCTTTTTTTTTGAGACAAGGTCACCTTGGGTAGAGTGCCCTGGCATCATCATTGCTCACAGCAACCTCAAACTCTTGGACTTGAGCAATCTTCCTGCCTCAGCTTCTTGAGTAGCTGGGACTACAGGCACCCACCACAATACCTGGCTAGTATTTCTATTTTTAGAAGAGACGGGGTCTCACTCTTGCTCAAGCTGGTCTCGAACTTCTGAGCTCAAGCAGTCCCTCTCCCTGGGCCTCCCAGGGTGCTAGGGTTATAGGTGTGAGAGGGATGTTCTTTTCCTTCCTCTCTACCTTCTGGTCACATTACACTTCCTTGGGATGCCCTGGAAGAGACTTGTTTGGGAGTCACTTTTCTTTAACATCCACAGTTACTGGCTTGGGTGCCTGCAGCAAGGGCTGGTCTACAAAATGACGCGGCCCTGTAAGGAATGATGGAAACTATGTGAGCTGCTTTTAATAGCATAAATGCAGCTCAGCACAGCCTCCCTTCTCCCGAGACCCCATGCGTTGGTGGCCTGGCACACATGTTCTACGGCCCAGACTGAAAAGCCAATGGCTGTCTCTGCAGGGCAGCTGATGGGCCTGAATTTCCTCCAGACACAGCATGGGAGGTTCAGGTATTAAGCCCATTTTCTGGCTTCTTTTTATATCAGTGTAGAGCAGGTAAAGGAGTTTTGGGACTAAGGTTCAGGAGATGGAGTCCCACAGATGTCACATGCTGGCTGTGTGACACCCTCTTTCTGAACCTCCCTTTCCTTCCCCCACACAGCTCCCCCTCTCCCTGCAGGACTGAAGGACTGTGATGCCACGAATGTGGGCCACCGTGAATTTCTTAGTGACAGCGGAGCTCTGTCTGAATCTAACTGCAGAACTCTCCACAGTAAAGGGAGAGTAGGAGATACTAGAACTGCTTTTTCTGTTCATTTTAATCTCACCTTTTACTGGTATCTATTCTCTGTATGAGTGCGGTAGTACATACGTACAATCAGTTTATAAATAATATATTGGTAGTTTGTGTTTTCAAGTTTTTTGCCGAAGGGAGGTAACATCAGAAAAGGGTGGAGACTGTGGGGTGGTCAGGAAGTCACCCTGAGGCTCTGCTCACAGGTTAGGACCTTTGTCATGTCAGTGATGCTGTGGGCTCTCCATAATCCTCCCAGAGATGGTGTCGCAGAGCTCGGAGTGCGGAGGCCAGGGCTGGCAGTGGGAAGCGAATGAGCCTGGAGCATCACCACGTATTAGACTCGTGCCTCATCTCTGTGAGCCTGTCTCCTCCCTCGCTAATTAGGGGTAGTAGAGCATTGCCTATCTTCCAAGGTTATAGAAGAGATTAAATGAGATAATATAGATAAAACGTGTGTTCATTTCCAGTTGCACCTCTTCCCCCAACAGGGGATGCTACTCTGTACACGTTTCATTTTAGATGCTTAAAAGATGACTTTTTTATTTCCTGGAAAATTCTATTTATTGACTTTATTGCTTCTCCGGTCTCACAGTTAAGCCTCCTCTACCAGATGCCAAAGCCTAGACCTATGTGCAGTGAGGTGTTAATGCCGAGAGGGCGGTGGCGAGAGGGCGGTGCCAGGGAGAATCCTGCCTGGCCTTCCAGTCCCCCGAGCACCTCTCGCTTCTAGGGGTTTGGGGCTCATCCAGGAGGCAGGACAACATTCAAGGACTTTTAAGAAAGGGTGCGCCTCCCCTAGAGGAGCCATCCACCCACTTGTGCCTCCAGGAGGGGACAGCTTGATTCTTTGCGCCCTCATTCAGAGGCCGCTGTCAGACTCAGTGACACAGGGAACAAGTCTGGTGTTGAAGGAAAGTCCCAGCTTTCTTACTATCTTGTTGGAAGCCTTGGGCAAGTCCCTCAGTTTTTCTTGGCCTCAAGTCCCTCGGTTGTAAAAAGGGGTGAGTAATATCTGTGTTGCCAACCTCTGAGGCTTGGTTCACAGGCCACATCAGATGCTTCTGAATGAAGATAGTAAGTAAACGAAAGGGATTATAACTAGTAAGCTGTGGGTCCAGTTAGTACCAAGCCATGCTCAATTTTTTTGCATTTTCATGAGGGAAAAAAAAAAAAACTACTTTTTATAGACCAAGAGGGAGCAAAGACTGGCAAGGTACTCTTCAGCCCTGAGAGGTGCGGGAATTAACGGGATCACCTGCTTTATCATCATCCCCGCCCCGCCTGCATCCTCAGCTTTTGCTGAGGCCAAATTCCGGCACACACAGAAAGGCCTGTGGCTGTGGTCAGGAACAATGGGTCACAGTGCTCTTCTTGTATTGTTGATCCTTTCATTTCCTCCCGCAGACTCCTGCCGGGGACTCAGTTCTCAGTTTTGCGCTGCTCCTCTTTTGGGCTAATGATTCACCACAGCCCTGAGCACCCAGCCCCTCTCTTACTTTGGCTGTGCGACTACAGCTCTGTATGGCAAGATCGCTAATTGGGACGCCATCCCAGCCAAACGGGGCGAGAGAGACTCAAGGAGCCGGTTCACTGGACCTCAAATATCCTGCCCCCAACTTTACAGCTCAGGCGGCCCTGGAGGAAGCATGACTCATACCCAAGAGGTGAGGCCACTGCTTAGGGAAGGCCTCCGCAATGACATTTTTCACGCCTTTAATAAACCACTGTATTATTAGAACTCACCAAAGCTGAATTTAATGAAAGTCTTAGGCCCTAAGGCCTGGATTTTTCTTTTGTATTGCAAAACGAAACCAACTGGTTCAATTCAAATTAACCCCAGAAAAGGCAGGGGCTTTAATTACAGTTTCTTTCATTCTCCCCCCCTCCACCCCTTTCTTTTTCTCTCTCCTTTTCTCTACTTTCTGATTTTCAAATTTTGCTGGCGTTTATAACGTCTTGGAAGAAACGGAAACGTACAAGAGGAAGAAGAAATAAAATAGGACAAATATGTACAGATACAGGCACAAATTTCTCTAAGGTTTCCTTAAGGAAAGTGACTGATCACTGACACACATTCATATAATTTTTTTTAAAAAACGAGAATGAAAAGGCAAAAAAATGAAAAGTCCTCTCAAGTTGTGTCAACCAGAGACACAATCTGATTTAAAATTCAATTTTATGAATGCTTTTGAAAATTAGATCTAGGGTACAATATTGGTACCCCAACCCCCCAAACAAATAATCATTCCAGAAATAATAAAAAGACAAGTTCTTTATTTTTCAAGTTTCTGGGGCTGAGCCCTCAGAAGGTAACCTGGGGGGTCCTGGGAGTGGGGGTAGTGTAAACGAAATGCCCCGGTGTGCACCTGGCCTTCCACCCTTCAGGAGCTACCGTGGCAGGAAACAGCTCTGCGGCAGCTTCCGTGTTTGCAGGAGCTAGTGAAAAGACATCTTTTTTCCCCTCACAGCTACGTTCATGTTCATAAACAAATGTTCACTTTCCAACCTTCACTCCAGTTTGGCACATATTTACCCAATAGCCTAGGCCTTCAAATGCCTCCTTGTCCTTTACAGAGCAGAGAGGTACAAGGGCCCCACCCCTTGAGGACCTTCCCGCAGACAGGTCAACCACCCCTAGGGGCATGGAACCCCACTTGAGCTACTGGACCGGGAAGTCAACCAAGATGTGGAGAGGGAGACTATTTCCAATGCACTGCCTTTAGCGTGGAGAGGCAGGCTGTCGAGGGGGGCTGGGAAAAACCCGGGCCTAGAGCTGCCTTTGTCTTGACTGATTTCTCTTTTGGGGGATCAGGCGCACTCCAATTCCTGCAGGGAAGTCCCTGCTTGGCATCAAGGCTGGCCTCAGGCATAAGATCCTAATTATTTGAATGGTATTTGTTTTCATAGCTCCTTTTTTTTTTTTTTTTAAATGTGTCCAGGTCGATGGCATTTTAATGCCTTATTAAACAGGGGTTTTACAGCAGTCTGTCTGTTCAGTCTCTGGGCCCATGCCTGCACTTTGTGTGCAGGGATTTTATCTTTCCTGCTGGCCGAAAATATTTTCCGAATTCCCTATAAAAGTTTTCGAGATTTCCTAAGACAAATAGAGCTCCACCAGCTCTAAAATGACCTTGATGCAGTCGGGATTACATTCAGACACAGGCCTTCTCCCCTGTTTACACACAGAACTGAGCTGCGCTTGTACTCATTAACTGCCATCGCCAAATTTGAACACCAAATTTGCTCCACAAATGTGCTAGTGCATAAAAGCACAAGTCTACCTGGGATGGCTCACCCGAACCCCAGGCTTTACTGGCTTCTTCCATCCTCTCAGATGCCGCCTTGCTTTGAAGGCGGCATCAGTAAAGCCCGACCTGGCTGAAGGATTTACACGAGAGTGGGCAGCAAGGGGAGCAGGCGGGCAGGCGGGCCTGCGACAGAGTCGCGCCTGAAGACCACAGAGCCGTCCAGGAGAAAGTCAGCCAAACACTTGTGTTTATTCGCCAGTGTTCAAGATCTCTTGAGAATAAATTGTCTCTTCAGAGGGAAGCTAAACTGAGAAAGTACTATAATAAGCCACAAATCAGGCAATTTAGTGTTATGGAAAGAACCTAGAACAGAAATGGGTTTAAATTTCTGGCACAATTTAGTGTGTAATCTTGGGCAAAAAAAAAAAAAAAAAAAAAACCCCACGAGCTCCCCCAAAACTCAAACCAGTCTTGGTTTACTATTTTTTTAAATTTTTATTATTTTATTTTTTGGCTGGGGGCTAAGTTGAACCCACCACCTCTGGTGTATGGGGGCTGGTGCCCTACTCCTTGAGCCACAAGTGCCGCCCTCAGTTTATTTTTAAAATGGGGAATATTATACATGCATATATCTCAGGGTCATTGTGAGAATGGAAGTAATCTATATAAAACACATAGTCCAGCTGTGCACGGTGGCTCACACCTATAATCCTAGCACTCTGGGAGACTGAGGTGGCTGGATCACCTGAGCTCAGGAGTTCTAGACCAGCCTAGAGCAAAACCCTGTCTCTACTAAAAGTTAGAAAAACTAGCCCAGTTATAGATGGGATTGTTTGCTCTTATTTTGTTAATTTTTGTTCTCTGTGTATGGGGCACGCCTTCTGAGTGTAGGACAGTACAATATGGGACTCTTCCTAACAAATGCAAACACTGTAACCTAATTGTTTGTACACATTTCACATTAATCTGAAATTTAAAAAAAGAAAAGAAAAACTAGCCCGCAGTCATGGTAGGCACAGTCCCAGGTGCTCAGGAGGCTGAGGTAGGAGGGTCCCTGAAGCCCAGGAGTTTGAGTTTGCCCTGAGCTGTGACAGCATGGCCCTCTAGGCTGAAGCAATGGAGTGAGTGTCTCAAAAAACAAAAATTAAAGAAAAAACATATTAATCCAATAATAAATAGCAGCTACTATTCTATTTCATAAGGGTCCTTAGGACTCAGACAAGCAGAAGCATGGCCACCATGGGCCCCAAGTCTTTAAGAGTGCTGGAAGTGGGGAAGGGAGGAAGGTCTCTGAGCTCCTACTCTGAGCCAGATACAGCAGTAAGGGGTGGAACCAGAATTTAAATTTAGATTTGACTCCCAAACCTGTGCTAGTTCCACTATGTGTACAAGGGAAAGTGTTGAAACAGAATATGGAGAATTATGTCAGCTGCCTGCAACTCAGTCTAAGCCTGAACAAGACCAGATGGGGCTCACTCTGCTCAGGTGGCATTTAAAACCCCTCCAGTGCTAACTGCTTGTTCACTGGAAGCTCCCTTGAATTTTTTGTTTTGTTGGATCATTTTTGAGCATTACCTCCTCGGTGGTAGTTCACTAAAAATGCCACATTTAACATTTAAGATGGACAAATATCCTGATAATGAGTTGATAGGAATGTCCGGCCCATTCAGAACATTTCCTGCTTATCTCATGTCTGCTGGTATTAAACATGTCACAACCAAAGATGGAAGGTTTCTTGAGGACATAATAGAAAATGACAATTAACCAGGGGCCATGTTTATGCTTCTATGGTTAAAAACAGTCATTTGTTAATTTATTAACTAAGGCTTTCCACTTTCATGAAATTGATCAATCCTTTCAATTATCAAGGCATATTGTATGTTTCATTCCTTGAAGTTCTATTTCTTTGTCAAGTCAGGTTAGTCTTTAAAAAATATTGTTTTTTTCTGATGTTCATGATCTCTTCTTTTTATGTGTTTAGTAATTTTTTTTTTTTTGCAGTTTTTGGCTGGGGCCAAATTGAACCTGCCACCTCTGGCATATGGGGCCAGTGCCCTACTCCTTTGAGCTACAGGCACTGCCAAGTAATTATTTTAAACATATTTTAAAATAAGTGCTGGATAATAATTCTATTATCTGAGGTTCTTGGTGGGGAGGTGACTAATCTAACTCTGCCTTTTATTGGGTCTGCTGGTATTTCGCAATAGATTTTTTTTCTTACGTCATTTCATAATTTTGTGAGAACTTACCCTAAGCAGGCTTTATCGCCTATCAGACCTCTTCAGAACGGTCTTATTTGCTTTTGAAGATTAACCTTTTATGCTGATTTTCAGCTTGGGGATTATGAGACTATGTAGGAAACATAAATTCATACTCCAAACCCAATGGAGGAGAGAAATTCTTTGTCTTATTCGTAGTGGAGGTTTGGGGAGGGGAGGGTTTAGCTATTCACAAGTCTCAGTATCAACTCGTGTGTTCTCCTGTCCTCATCTGTCAGGTAAAGCTCAAACCCCTGGCAGCCTTAAAGAAGGATAGGTACATAAAACTGGAGGGCTTACACTATGAGACAACCTGTTATAAAGCAATAGCATTTAAGGCTGGTGCAAAGGTCACTCAGTAGAACAGAGTGTAGCAACAGACTCACATGCTTATGATACTTGAATTAAGAAAAAGGCGGCACTGCAGTGGAAAGGAGTGCTGGGTCAACCAGATATCCACACGAAACAAATGATGTCTGACCCCTGACTCACACCATATACAAAAAATAAACTCCAGATCGATTGCAATCTAATTATGAACTATAAAACAATAAAATGTTTAAAGACAAACATGAAAGAATATCTTCATGACCTTGGTCCAAAGCAGAGATTTCTTAAAGAGGACCCCAAAAAGCATTAATGGAAAAAATTGATAGACTGATCTATATTCAACTAAAAACTTACATTTATCAAAAGGTAACACTAAAACAATTAAATGCCAAGTATAGAATAGAACGCTTTGAAGGTATTTTTATGTCTATGTGGATTCAAATCCAAAATGTATAAAAAATTTCTATCTATCAATAAGAAAAAGGTAGATGACTCAATAGAAAAACAGGCAAAAGACTTGTACAGGCTATTTGCAAAAGAGATGCTCAATTTGCCAAGAAACATATGCTCAACTTCAAAACTCATCAAGAAAATGAAAATTATGACCAAAATGCAATGCTACTATACTACCACCAGAATAGCTGAAGTGAAAAAGATAATACCAAGAGTTGGTCATACATAGCTGGTGGGAACGTAAATTGGTACAACTACTTTGGAAAATTGTTGGCTCGGTGCCTGTGACTCAAGTGGCTAAGGCACCAGCCACATACACCTAAGGTGGCGGGTTTGAATCCAGCCTGGGCCCGCCAAACAACAATGATGGCTGCAACCAAAAAAAAAAAAAAATAGCCAGGCGTTGTGGCGGATGCCTGTGGTCCCAGCAACTTGGGAGGTGGAGGCAGGAGACTTGCTTGAGCCCAGGAGTTGGAGGTTGCTGTGAGCTATGCCACGGCACTCTACCCAGGGGAACAGTTTGAGGCTCTGTCTCAAAAAAAAAAGACTATGTGGTAACGACATAAGGACAGACATATAGACCAAAAGAATGGAAATGAGAATCCAGAAAAAAAACCTTCAATTACTTTCAACAGCAGTACCAAAATAAAGCAATGGGAAAAAACCAGTCATCTCAATAAATCATACCAGGATACAGCAATAAATATCCATGTGCCAAGGAATGAATCTAGGCATATACTTCATGCTCCACACAAAAGTGAATTTGTTCCCAAAGATCTTAATGTAAGAGCGAAAACTATTAGAAGGAAGCACAGGTGCAAATGTTTATAACTTTGTTGAAAGCCATCGTTTCTTAGATATAATAAAAACACAAGTAATTACAGAAAAATAGATAATCTTGGACTTAATCAAGATGAAAAACTTATGTGCTCCAAATCACACCATGGAAAAAGTGCACAGAATGAGAGAAAATATTTGCAAATCATGTATCTGATTAGGGTCTAGTTTTCTGAGTATGTTTAAAGAACTCTTATGACTTGAAAATAAAAGCAAATACCTATTTTTTTAATGAGCTAAAAGAAGTGAATAGACATTTCTACAAAGAAAATATACAGATAGCCAGTAAGCAAAAAATCCCAAGTGTTGTAAAGGATGTGAAAATCAGAACCCTCATAAACTGCTGGTGGGGATATCAAACTGCGTGGCTACTGTGGAAAATAATCTGGCAGTTCCTCAAAAAGTTAAACATACAGTAAAAATAACCCCACAATTTCACTCCTAGGTATATACTCAAGAGAAGTCAAAATACATATTAATGCAAAAACTTGTACACATAGCAGCATAATTCATAACAGCCAAATAATATCAACAACTGAAGTGTCCACCATGACATAAATGATACATTCATACAATAGAGTATTTTCAGCCACAAAAGAAATGAATGACTGTTACATGTTGCAACAAGGACGAACCCTGAAAACATGCTAAGTGAAAGAAGCCATACACAAGAGGCCACATATGGCATGACCATTAATACGTAATTTCCAGAATAGATATACAGACAGAAAATAGATAAAGGGGGAAATCGGGACTGCTAATAAATACAAGGTTTCTTTTTGGGGATTGCTACTAGGTACAGAGTTTCTTTTTTGAGCTGACCAAACTGTTCTGCAATTATGTTGATAGTTGTCCAACATAAAAAATATACAAAAACGCCACTGAACAGTAAAAAGGTTAATTATATGTTACATGAATATATCTCAATAAAAAGTAACTTTTAAAATGAAAAATAAAATAAGCACAACAATATTGTGTCATCTTAGTCCTCATGCCAATACTAAGAGCAATGGCAGCTTGGTGCCTGTAGCTCAAGTGGCTAAGGGTTCGAATCCAGCCTGGGCCTGTCAAATAATAATGACGGCTGCAACCAAAAAACAGCCAGGCGTTGTGGTGGGTACCTGTGGAGGCAGAGGTAAGAGACTCGCTTGAGCCCAGGAGTTGGAGGTTGCTGTGAGCTGTGATGTTACAGCACTCTACCAGGGGGACAGCTTGAGGCTCTGTCTCCAAAAAAAAAAAAGAGTAATGGCATTTTAGCAAAAAACTAAGGTGTTAGTTTCCACGGGAAGGTGTTGTTCACCAGACTAGAGAAAACCCGCAAAATCTGTCTGCTCCTCTCCATCTCTCTCTCCATTGGCAGTTCTGTAAATACTAAGTTTTGATTATTACTGTTTTTAATGAAGATGTGCAATCTGAAATTCTCTCTCATCCCACAATGTGCTTTTCTTCCTACAAACCCTACCTCAGGAATGACTAAATTGCCATAGCCAGAAACCTGGGATTCATTCTGGATTCCTTCTCTCTCTCCCTCTCCTCCCATGTCACCCTCCCACTCCCGCCTTCCATTTTACCTCTTAGCTCCTAAACACGTCCCCATTCAGTACTCTCTTCTCCATCCCTACTACTGTCATCTCTCCCTTAAGCCCTGTTTGGAGTTTTGTTGCTCTGACATCTAACCAACAGGCTACTATCAGAAAGATCTTTCTACACCAAAAGGCTAACCACCCGAAAAGCTTTCAACAGCTCCTTAGCAGTTACAGCAATTAGAACCTACTCTGTCTCCAGCTAGCCTCATCACACATCACCCTGAGCCCACTTCACACTCCACAGCTCCTACCTGTCCGCACATACCATGGTGGTTCAGGCCTCCTCTGCTCCGCCTGAAAAGACTTTTCTAACTACTCAAGCAAATGGAATCTCTCCTAACCCTCAATTTTCCTAGCGTTTTGTGTATATGCTTCATTCAGTAAGCACTTCATTGGTTTCTACTTTGTGATTTTTTTTGTCTTCTGTCTCTTAACAGACAACGATGGTAGCAGCCAAAGCTGTCTTAGTCCATCTAGAATCTCCATAAACCTGTCCCTTCCAAACACAGCACAAGCACTAAGACAAACTATGGTTGAATAAATGAACGAAGAGCAAGGCAACAGCACTTTTCTGTGTACATAATGAGAAAATAGTTCTGTCTCAAAATTCAAATAGTCTCTTTCAAGATTTAATATAGTTATTTAAAACACAGCGACATAAATTCCCCTCAACATGTCAACAAAGACATCTATAAACACTTAAGGAGAAAAACCTCCACAACATAATTATATTATGAACTGGATCTGAAAAATGCAAATTTAAATACTGGGAGCTTAACATCTCCGGACTTTATATAAACAAGACCCAGACAGAAGTGAAGAACAATCTCATTTACAGTAGAGCATCTATTGGGCATTTTTTATTGAAAGAAAATGCAGAATCAGAATCCCAACTCCCCACCTAAGCTCAGGTGTCCTTTCAAAACAAGTTTCATCATTCAATAGGACTCGTTTGGGAAGATCAGTCCTCAACTTTCTCACAGTCGGAGAAACCACGTGTCACTGACCCCTGCTCAAAATAAATAACTGACTGGCTCGTTTTAGGAATGGGGACACATTTTACCATACCTCTGCAAAGTCCAGCTAAGCAAAAGCTCGCTTCACCTTCCTGACCTCCGGGTCTTCCTCCACCACACAAAAGCCACTGACGCACCTATGAACCCGGCTACTGCCTTGAACACAGACCGGATAGCAGCAGGTGAGAACCGGCTGCGGGACCTGCGACCACCGCGGCTCAGACCCCCGAAGCCAGCCGCGTCCTTCCCCCGGCGCTCCCCGACCCCTGCGCCACGTAGCCCGGTCGCGCCCCAACTCACCCTGCGCAGCTCTTCCAGGACCGGCCCCAGGTACTGCTGGGGGGCAGCCCCGGGCCCCTGCATGGCGACAAGGCTGTTTTGGCTGTCACAGCCACAGCCACGGCCTGGCAGAGCCACAACAAGCGGCAGAGAACACGGCCGCGTTCGGTCCGGAACCCGAATCCGCAGCCGGCGACCGGAGCAGACCACAGCGGAGCCGGCTGCGGGGGAGGGGGCGGGGCGCGGGCGCCCCCGGGCCTCGCGGGCCGCGCTGCCGACCCCGGCCCCTTTGTTACGCTTCACATCCTGCGGCGGCGCGGGTCCCCGCCCGTCCCGCACCGGCCCGCGGAGCCCCCGTCCTCGCCAGCCCACCCCCGGGTTTGGTTTCGGCCGGGCCGCCGCCGGGAGGCGGGGACACCGGGAGGCGGGGAGGCGCGCGCCGCGCGAAACTCCTCTGCCTAATTCGCGCGAGGTTGGTAGACGTGTCCGGGTTGTTCGCTCTTAAAGGGACCGGGCTGTGCCGAGCGAAGCCAACCTCACGAGAGTTGGGAGGCTCGGGGCCGGAGAGGGGGACTCCGCCTCGTCCTCTGCGCTGTGGTGCGGGCTACTCAGACCCGGAGGCCAGGGCCCCAGACCCCACCTCGGGCGGCCGCGGCCGCGGCGTGAGCGCGGCGCGACACCGCAGCCCGGGGACCGGGCCCCAGCCTAGCGGTCCCCAGCAGTCCCCTCGCCGCCCCGCTGCAGCCTTTCATCTGCACCACGGAAGCTCCGACGGCGTCGTACCCGGGAATCCCCGCAGGCCCGGGGGCGCCGGCCGCCTCCATTCGTTTCAGGAAATGGCCTGCGGGGCACGCGCCAGTGCGTGCTGCCAACCGTGCCCGGACTTTGGACGGAAAGGCGTCTCGGGTCAGCTGGCGTCTGGTCAAAGTTTAACCTCTCCCGCTCCTAACGCCGGCGATCGGGCCTCCTCCATCGGACGGAGGATCCCAGGGTCTACTCACCTGAGCACTGGGTAGGCAGAGCTGTCTTAAACTCCGGGAGCGCCGGTTTACCTAAGTTCTAAATCAGACCCGAGCGGACCTTGGTCGGGCTAGTGCTGTTTTCCTCTGAGAAGAGGAGCTAAAAGTAGTAACGTGTTCTCTAAATTTAGGACCCTATTTTTAGGGCCGTTGAATAAAGTACCAACGGCTGGATTTGTTCTTTGGACACTGTCTCGGCTGACCGAGGTGTAAAGGATAACCCATGTCTTTGTATACACGCCTCCCTTGCTATCATAGTCATTCTCATCAAATTCTGCCTTCTAACTCAAGTCTTAAGGGAAGCAACTCGAAAAGGAGCAGATGCTTCTTCCTAAACAAATTGCCCGAGAGAACTCAATAGATGAACCAAATCTCTTGTAGCGACAAAATTGTTCGGCCATAAAAAATCAACAACTGGCCCAAGTTCACAGCAAGTGACTGTCAGGACTAAAATGTGGCCTAGTTTTTCAGAATTCAAAGCACTATCCCTTGTTTGCCACATCAGCTTAAAGAGTTTCAGGAACTGCCAGTATCAGCACCCAAAATTGCTTAATAGTTCTCCATTTTTTAGGTACAAGGTATTACACAACCTTACACTGTTGAAATTTATTAAAGTCAGAACAGAAGCATGATCAAAATATTATCTTTAGAAATTCAAAGACTGAGAACAGTGTATGCCTCAGAACATTGTATTACTTGATAAAAATTCTACCGAGCATTTTCAGGGTACTCTGGAATCAGTTCCAGCTGTCAGGAAAAGAAGAAATCCCTTTGCCCTGACTCAGTATGTGCTCCTTCCCAGTTTTGAAGAATCACCATTCAAAATATTAAACACGTAAACTAGGGACAAAAGAACAAATAAAAAGGAACGTAAAATCTAAGTCTTCCCCCATCGCAAAAACAAAATAAAGCTTAACAAACTCAGTACAAAATAGCAATCCTAATTTCTTTTCTGTATACCGAATAGTCATGTAGAAACTTACCTCTTCCTCCAACTCTTTCGATTCCATTTCTTAAAAAACTCATATTAAGATTTCATTTTCAAATTAAAATACCCTAACAGGTAAATAAACTTCATGTTGAACTAACCACCTCATATCCTTCAGAAAGATTTCAGATCCTAATACATCTTGCCCTGTCCTGTTTCCACAGAGTGATCCTGTTTTGATAGTGTGTGGTAAGGGGGTGCCGTAGGTGGAGTTTTGACTACCAACCCATGATCCACTTTCATGGACCTCACTCCTTATTAAATATTCACACGTATGCATGTATATATGTTTTCTTAAATATCATCCATATTACTACCCTCTTAAAATTTATAGTTGGAAAGAAAAATCCTGAATTTGATAACTAATAAAAACTGAATGTGTTATACTCCATCCCTATAGAGTACATGTTTTCTATGACATAAAGGATATTCAGTATTATTCTCTAGAGGTAGACATGGGATTTTACTGTCTTACATAGGGCTGCTTTAAAGCAAATGGAGAACAAATAATGTTTGTGACAGCTACTGGAAATCATACAAGAACGCTGAACATATGCTAACCAGAAAACTTGGTTCACAGTCTAGAAACTGATTTCCCCTTTTTAAGGGGCCCCCTTGCCAAGCTGCAGGTGCTATTTACTCCCATTTAATTAAACAGTCAGTGTCACAGGTTTCAAGGTCTAGTCCTTTGGGAAAAAATCAAACAGAATCCTAGAGCTACATCTTCATTTTGTCTGTATTTGTGATGTAACACTTGTTCTCAGAACATATTGAATCAGGAGCTACCTGTTGAACAAGAGTTGGGTAATTTCCATTGCTTATTCCAAGAATAAACGAAGCATTCTACCTAAGAATGTATAAATATTAGAAGTGAGAAAGGCTCCTCTGTTGTAAAATAGATAAAAAGTAGCATTGATTCCTATTTACTTGAGCAATACAAGGAAAACTATTTTATGTACAAAATCTACCTAAAATTACCAGTGAATTGAAATAATTACCTGAAACATTCAGGCAGAAGAAAAGGAAACTCTTTCACCTAAATATATCCAGAAAATTGCTCACATTTTATATCTACTGCATCTGCTCAGAACTATACAGTAGGTGCCAACATATTTTAAATACAGTTTAAGGTAAAAACTGTATTAAATTTTTAATACTCAAGTCACATTTGACTTCCACAATTACAAGAGGTGCTCAATATGACTTGTATTTATCTTTTGTTATCAATATATAGTGAGTATCAAAATTTTAATACAGTTTTTTCCCTTTCTTAAAATGTGTATACGTTTTTTTGGCACCCTCTGTATGCTTAAGAGATGCACTCAGATGGTTAAAATTCTAGATCAAGCAGGAACTCTTCAGAACATTTAGTCCAAGGATTATGAACTTAAAGCTCTATAGAGGCTAAGAAGTTGAAATGAATGAGGGATTTGAAGAGTGCATGTCTATGTAAGCAAACACTATTCAGTATGCGCTTCTTTTTACCATAGAAGAATTGGAAAGAGTAGTCTTCTATTTCAAGAGAATCCAAACTTAGACTTTTATATGAAGCCAGATTTTTTTATATTTTCTTAAATGTTGATAACTGATTCATAATTTTTTTAAACAATACACAGCCATAAAAGGTGGTGCCTGTGGCTCAGTGAGTAGGGTGCTGGCCCCATATACCGAGAGTGGTGGGTTCAAACCCGGCCCCTGCCAAACTGCAACAAAAAAATAGCCGGGCATTGGGCAGCACCTGTGGCTCAAAAGAGTAGGGCGCCAGTCCCATGTGCTGGAGGTGGCAGGTTCAAACCTAGCCCTGCCCAAAAACTGCAAAAAAAAAAATAGACAGGCATTGTGGCAGGCATCTATAGTCTCAGCTACTAGGGAGGCTGAGGCAGGAGAATTGCCTAAGCCCCAGGAGTTGGAGGTTGCTGTGAGCTGTGATGTCACAGCTCTCTATCAAGGGCAATAAAGTGAGACTCTGTCTCTAAAAAAAAAAAAACTTGCTGTGCTTTGAACTTCTTTGGGCAGTGCCTGTGGCTCAAAGGCTCAAAGGAGTAAGGCACTGGCCCCATATGCCAGAGGTGGTGGGTTCAAACCCAGCCCTGGCCAAAAAAAAAACTGCAACAATACATAGCCAGTTTTGACCAGCTCATTTTCTGATTATTAGAGTTTTAAAACTGAGACTCCTTCTCCAGAGAATAAGTCACTTTACAAGATCACAACAATCTGGATGGAATTGGAGACCTAAGTGAAGTACTTCAAGGATAGAAAAACAAACACCACAGGTGCTCACCATTAAATTAGAACTAACCAATCAGCACTCAGATGCACAACAGAAACCAAGCAGGTGAGAGGGGAGAGAAAGCGATGTGTGAAATCACACCTAATGGGTACAATGTACACTATCTGGGTATAAGACACCCTTACAACTTTGACTCAAGCAATACAAAAACAATCCATGTAACCAAAACATTTGTATTCCTATAATATTCCAAAATAAAATAGGCACATAGAATAGAGAACCCAGAAATGAAACCATAAACCATATACCTACAACCATCTGATCTTTGACAAAAGAGACACACGCTGGGGAAAGAACACCATTTCAACAAATGGTGCTGGGAAAATGCATGATCATATGCCAAAGAATGAAACTGGCTCCCTAACTCACCATGTATACAGATCAACTCAAGATGGATTAAAGACTTAAACCTAAGACCTGAAACTATAAAAATCCTAGAAGCAAACCTAGGGGAAACTCTCTGGACATTGGTCTAGGCAAAGGCATTATGACCAAGACCTCAAAATCCCAGGCAACAAAAACAAAAATAGACAAACTAAAAAGCTTCTGCATAGTGAAAGACATAGTCAAAGAATTCATAGGACCAATAGGTTGGACGAACCTAAATATTTGCAAACTATTCATCCAACAGGGGACTAATATCCAGACTATACAAGGAACTCAACAACAACAATAAATAATTCCACTAAAAAGTAGGCAAAGAACATAAATAGACATTTTTCAAAAGAAGATGTAAAAGTGGCCAACAGGGATATGAAAAGATGCTCAATATCACTAATCAGAGAAATCCAAATTAAAACCACAACTAGATATCATCTTAGAATGGTTACTACTAAAAAGACAAAAATTGGCCAACACAGTGCTTGTGACTGTAAAATTGCACTAGGAGGTCAAGGCATACGGATTGCTTGCCTCAGGAGTTCAAGACCAGAGTGAGCAAGAGGGAGAGCCCCATCTGCACTAAAAACAGAAAAATTAGCCAGGTATTAGGGTGGACGCCTGTAGTCCCTGCTACTCAGGAGCCTAAGGTAAGAAGATTTCCTGAACCCAGAAGTTTTAGGTTGCTGTTAGGTAGGCTGATACCATGGCACTCTAGGCAACATAGCAAGACTCTGTCAAAAAATAAAATAAAATTACAAGTAGTGGCTCGGCGCCTGTGGCTCAATCGGCTAAGGCGCCAGCCACATACCCCTAAGGTGGCAGGTTCGAATCCCCAGCCCGGGCCCGCCAAACAACAATGATGGCTGCAACCAAAAAATGGCGGGGCGTTGTGGCAGGCGCCTGTGGTCCCAGCTATTTGGGAGGCTGAGGCGGGAGACTCGCTTGAGCCCAGGAATTGGAGGTTGCTGTGAGCTGTGATGCCATTGCACTCTACCCAGGGGGATAGCTTGAAGCTCCGTCTCAAAAAAAAAGAAAAAAAAATTACAAGTAGTAAAAAAGTGAATAAATGTCAGGCATGGTAGCTCACACCTGTAATCCTAGCACTCTAGGAGGCTGAGGCAGGTGGACTGCCTCAGCTCACAAGTTCAAGACCAACTTAAGTGGCTCGGCACCTGTGGCTCAATCGGCTAAGGCACCAGCCACATACACCTAAGGTGGCAGGTTCGAATCCCCAGCCCGGGCACCCCAAACAACAATGATGGCTGCAACCAAAAAATAGCCGGGCGTTGTGGAGGGCACCTGTGGTCCCAGCTACTTGGGAGGCAGAGGCAGGAGACTCGCTTGAGCCCAGGAGTTGGAGGTTGCTGTGAGCTGTGATGCCATGGCACTCTATGGGAATAGCTTGAGGCTCCATCTCAAAAAAAAAAAAAAAAGATATCTGAAAACTTTCTAAATCCCAAGCAAAATAAATTGTAAGAAATTTGTTTTTAGATATGTTCTAATCACAGTGCTGAAAATGAAATTTCAATAGAAAAAAAATTCTTAAAAATTGTCACACACACACAGACATATTACTTATAGGAGCAGCAAATTTGAATGACTCTTGATTTCTTATGAGAAGACATGGAGGTCAGAAGGAAGTGGTGAAATATTTTTAAAGGATGGAAAGTGAAGACCTGTCACAATCCAGAATTCTCTATCCAGCAAGAACACCTTTCACTAATGAAGGGGAAATAAAGAGATTATCAGGGGGGAAAAAAAATCTAAGAGAATTCAATTCCACAGGACCCACTATTGAAAAAAAAGTGCTAATACTACTTCAGACAGAACAGAAATTAGACCCTAAGAAAACATCAAAAATAAAACAATAACAACAAGAATGTTTTATATCTGAGTTATAATGGATTTTGATTTCTTTGGGGCTCTGTTAAACAGGTGATGGTTGACAGCAAGGCCCACAGTGTGGTTTAATAGGATTTTCAGTCTAGGGAGATGTCATAAATAAGACATCTGTTAATAAAAACAAAGCTTAGAAAAGAAATGAATCTACACAGGTTCAATGTTTTCATGTTCCAACTAGACTGGTAAAAAATAAATTCTTAAAGACAGCGAATAGTGATGTATTGATAATCTCCAGAACAAAAATTATAAAACAGTATACAAAGATATCATGCCACACTTATAATAGATACACAAGAGAATCACCTAAGCCCAAGAGCTGGAGGTTGCTGTGAGCTATGATGCTACAGCACTCTACCGAGGATGGCAAAGTGAGACTCTGTCTCAAAAAAAAAAAAATGTAATAACCTGAAAGAAGACATAAAAGGGAAAGCAGAGGAATGAAAATGTGAGAAACAGCAGAAAGTAAATAACGAAATGACTAATAAACATATCAATAACTATATGTGAATAGTTTAAAATCAAAAATTCAGTCAGAGATGGTCAGAATGAGTATAATACATGACCCGATAGCATAATATCATTCAAAAACTTGCTTCAGATATAATTATATGGATAGATTAAAAATAAAGGATGTGAAAAGATCGATGACAGAAATATGACTTAGAAAAAGAAAATTACTAGGAATAAAGAAGGAAATTATAAGAGGGTCAATCTTACCTGTGTATTCACCTGCATAAGAACAATTGTAGGAATGATTTTCATTGTACTTTACGATTGTATATCACAATCTCTTTTCCTTGGGGTGCACATAGAATTTGTGACTAGGATGAGATCTCACTCCCATGAATATGTTATATTACATGCCAAAAAGAATATTTCAGTCATTTTTAGTAAATCAAAAGGGAAGTTAGCCAGTGTGGCTAATCTAATTATGTGCGTCCTTCGAAAGAAAGTGTTTTAAATTGCATATAGCAACAGCACTCTGTACCCCATGATAGCGTTAATGTACACAGATATGATTTAATAAAATAAAAATAAAAAATTGAGAGTATTTCTGGCTGGTGGGCAAAGTCAGAGATATTTTATGCCTAAAGGACTTTCCATGACATTGCTTTGCGGATCCACTAGTTTTCCTTTCCTTATGACCTACATGCCTATAGAGCAACAAATGGAAGTTGTCCAAAGCCACTGAGGTTGTGATCATTTGTTGTACAATGACAGAAAACAAATAAGGCCATGACAGAAGAGTTTTGACATGAAATGGAAATAGGAAGGAGAATTGGCAACTTTAGTTGGAGACTTCGGCAATCATCACTCTTCTCTTAGTAATAGCCACAACCAGCAAAGATATATAAGAACTTAAACTGAGATCGTTCACTTATTCATATTTGTCATGGAGAATCTATCAACTTGATCTGTTGATAAAGGACTATCGGTACCCAGGTAAGCAACAGTGGAAAATTAAACAGGGTAAAAATATACTGTGCAAAAGGAAGTGAAGAATAAGTTAACATAGAAGGTCATGTATTTGTGTAGACGTGTGTGTGTGTGTGTGTGTGTGCGCGCGCGCTCTTGGTTTCCCTGGGAGGGTGGGTACAGAGACTGCGGATACTGATTACTTCTGGGAATGGAACTATGTGTGAGGGAACAGAGTTAAGAGGAATGTTTTCAGTATATATCACTTCGTGTCTTATAAATTTTAAAATGCATTATCTTTCCACATATAAATAGCTGATCTCAAAATTTTAAAAATTCTTACAGTCTCAATTATCCTTTAAAAGTACATTTATATAAAACACAATAAAGAGAAAGTAATATGCCACATTACCCTTTAACACTTCTGATTGCTTACAATTTTGTCTGCATGTTTCTGTCTACCATGATTTTTTAGAATACTATAAATTAATTTTATGAATTTAAGTTCTACAAAATGAACTGTGTATATTATGTTCAAATTATTAGCCTAATTAGTATACCTTTAATTCCTTTTAATGACCTTTAGTTTCTTCAACATTTGTATGTAACCTACTATCCCTACTTTCCTAAACCATAAGTTTTACTCTTGTGTAATAAACTTTCCATTATATTCAAATATAACCACATTCCCTTTCCTGAAGACATGTTGCATTTTCTTGCCAAAGAGGTCAAATACACTATTTGTTATGAAGGACCCTGTTTCCAGATTCCAAGACATACAACAAAGGAAAAAAAGCAACAAAGCCAAACTGGGATGCTTTGCAATTAACTGTGACCTAAGTGCCTTGTTCCTAATCATCAGCCTTGAACAGGAGAAGTAATATTCAAACATGCACATACCACACTAGATTTGTATTATATGTAATTGCATAGTTCTCCAACAACACGTAAACCATCTCCTTATAAGAGCCTATATTCTATGTGAATATTCCATTGTGTATCACCCATTAACACTTCTGCATGTAAAGTAAATGATTGATTTAGCTATGAGGAGAATAATTTGATCATAACTGCATGTTACAGATTAGCAAGGAAAACTTTCAGACATGCTAATATTGATTTCTTTTTTTCTTAAGGGTATCAGGACTAAGATTTCTACTTTTTCCATTTGATGACTAGTATTAACTACTGAGTTTACCTACTGGATGACCCTTCTAGCCCCTTCTCAGGAGAACTAAAAAGAGATCATTTAGTGTGACTGGCCTTAAAGGTCTCTAGGTGATATTGATGCTGATATGCAAACTTCCCATGGAATCAGTTATAAAATATTTCTCATATCAGCACAATTTTAAAGCCAATTTTGGAAGCTCAGAGTTTTCCAGCTCTGTTGAATGAGGCCTGTCTCCTCACTGCTCTTGTATAAATTTACAAGGATTCAGGAAGCTAAGTCTCCCTCTTTGTGGAGAACCCAGCTATACTCAAACTAAAGGTATTGTGTAGAAGTAGATGAGCGTAGTGCTGAAAGCCGTGTGCACCTGCCATCTTCAGCCCACAAGCTGCATTGTGCCTTCAATATGTGTGATATATGGTAATTGTCCTTCCTGTGTGTCTAACAATTATCAAACTCAAAAAAAAAAATGAAACGAAGACAAAAACTACTTACATGAATATAAATGATGCAGTATTATAAAAAATGTTGAAGCAAGCTGAAATACTGTGTTAAACCTTAATGCTTTCAACCACGTGTGAAAATCAACATGCTTGTGGAAAAAATTAAACCTTCATTAACATAATTAAAAAAATAATAAGCCCTGAGTTTTTCCTCACCAGTCCCACTACCCGTGGTAACTTCGTTGAATACAGTTTCACAGCCAAATTCCCAAAGCCTACACTATCTTTCAATAGCATGGAAGTTCTGCCGGGAAGAAAGCGTCAATTTGGAGCAACAGAAATGTATAATAAAAAGTTAAGGAGAGACTATTTTAAGGGTGATGTTCAAAAGTTGTTCTTTTTTCCCGGTTAACCAAGAGGAAGAGGAGGCAAGCTTTAACTATGGCTAGAAAAAAAAATTGAATTTGATATCTGTTGAGTTGACTGAATGATCCTATATTCTTTTGGAAGTGGGGGGAAAAATGTTGGTATTTGAAAGTATTATTTAAATAATTTTATAAAAGACCAAAATCCAGTTACACCAATACATTCTGCAAGAAGGTAACACAAACATTCACTTGTGCCAGGAAGTATTTTTTGTTGCATCATCTGATAGCATTCCAAATAAATATTTTTGACCCAAGTAACTAAATCCAAAGTTCCAGGTAAACACAGGCATAATGTTGAATGGAAACACTGACGGTTGTACAGGATGTACCGAAAACTCTATTTATAAGGAGTTTCAAGAGTACATTTCATGTTTGTATACAGGTGGGAAAAAAAATCCTAGGGAGCGTGCACATTTTCCTTTCTCTTACTCTCTCTCAGTGTACTGATACTAAGGCTGCTTGTAATAATAAAATGTTTTCCATTCTTGGAATAAGTTATTAATCTTCTCAGGTCTCAATGGCCACATGAAACTGACTAAAATATCAAAGATATTGTTTATTTTCTAAAGGTAGAACTATCTTGATATAGAAATTATTTCTTGGAAAGTGAGTAGTAAAGGAATTTAGGCAGCAGCCACGTACAGTGGTGATCCCTGGCTCTCTCTTTTATCAGGCGTACATCCCCCTTTGAAACCCTTAGGACTCCTTCAATCTGTGTACCTTTGAGTATATCATGCTTTGTGCATGTATCTGCTAATTATTAGATCTAAATACAAAATAAAATAGAAGCATTTTGATTTCATTGTTCATTTCAGAATTGAAAGCTTATTCAGAATTGAAAGCTTAATTCCATGCTTCTTTGTGTATGTGTGCTAATTTTCATTTTATCTGAATGCAAAACAAAACAGCAATGTTTTTATTTCCCTTCTTTTAGATGGGTGGCGATATAATCCTTTCCTTTTACATATCAAAGTCTCTACCTCCTGAGCTGCAGTCTTTGGCATGAAGAATTAGATGCTTATTTGGCTACCTGCAGCCAATTGTGCCTAAAGCCTGGCCTCGTGTGTTTGATTACTTCGGCATAGTTCAGACATATGCTTTTGGGGAAAGCACACCACGTGTTTTTAGAATTTCATCACTCAAGGCCACAGCTGGTTAATACCAAACACCACTCGTTTTCAAACTTTTAATGAGCATAAAGTAAAATTCTGCATATCACAGAACAGATACTCTTAGGCTCAGCTCGTGTTCAACATTAAAAACAGGCAAAGATGAACAAAAACCCAAGACGCTGTACAGCTCAGCTGTCGTAAAGTATGGTAGAGAGCGGGGCAGCAAGTCTCCCTCTTCTCCCTTCCTGCTTACCCTTTTATGAGAAATGACAGTGTGACTATCAGACACGTGTCTTCCAAAATTTCAACACTACTAAAAAATCTGTGGAGACTCATTTCACGAAATAGTCTTGAATACAGGAAGCGCTGATAGTAACACTGTGGTCTAAATTTTTCCCTCTTCCTCACGCCCCTCTCCATGACCCATTCATTTCTTCCACGATCATCCATTCGTCTAGACTATATGATGCCAATCCAGAGACAGCCTGGGACCTAATGCTGAGCCTCATATTTACAATATTTAAAAATCCAGTCGTGAAAATCCTCATAGACGCTCCTCCAAAATGCTTAAATAAAAAAACACTGTAGACTAAAACTCTCCAGTTTGCAAAAAGTATTTTTACATTTTTGTCTTCTCATTTTATTTTTTTATTTCAGATTAATGTGAGGTTATACTGTTTGCGTTTGTTAGGTAGAGTCCAAGTTGTTGCTGAGCCCTTCACCCAGGAGGTGTACAAAATATTTTAATTGTCCACAATTTCCATAAAAGAATTGAAAGTAAATCTTAAAAAAAGCAATATAGAAACAGTTCAAACTATGTATCGTGATCGAAGTTCTGTTCATAGATGGTTCCCATGTGCCGGGAAGAAAGCGTTTGCCTATCTTTGTATTTGCTTGGCACTTGGGGCCTATTTATTACTTCATCTACTTGGATGAAATGGCACCTAGCACATAGTTCTAATGGCAGAGGAGAGCGCATCGGGGTAGATATAATCTGCATGTTAGCAAAATATCATGGAATTGTTATTTTGTAGGATTTACCAAGCTCACATAAGAAGCAAGTTCAGGGATATAGCTTTACCAAATACTTCCTACTTAGTAATCCTTGCAATATGAGAAAAATTGGGAGATGAGATCTACTCCATTAAAAGTCACTCTTCTAACACACAAGATGTATTTAAAGAAAACAGAAAACTAAAAACTGCTTTGAACATATGGGCTATTATTTTAGAAAAAGTCAAAAGAATTGTTTAGATTTCTTGTGTTGGTGATTCCACTAAGGAATTCATTCTTCAATTAAAGTAGGTCTTAAATCTGTCATAGAATGCTGTCATTCCTAACTTAGGCTTGTAGCTGTTGTCAAACGATTACATAAGAAGGTATTCATTTTGCCAAATAACTTGATCCAGGCTACTAACAGCTCAGTTTTACAGTCCATTGAAAGTAAGGACTAAATAAAACACAAGCCAGGACTGATAATATCTCAGTGGCTGTGCTCTTTTTCCCAAGGCCATTCACACTCATCTCACCTACCTTTCGCATTTATCCAAAGACATATCTGTAGAAGACATTGTAATTTTTGCATCTTGGCTGCCTCAATTCACCCTTCTCTGATGTGTAAAGGCTTAAGATTCGTGCCTGGCAATGATAGTGACGCTGATATGGTTAATAACTTACCCCCGGGCACTCAGTGAAACTGTATCATCTGATCAACTAGATTCATGAAATTCTCACAATCATGCTGAAGTTAACTGTGAGATATGTAAACAACCAAGAATTGAAACAACCACATATGAAGAATTAGTAACCAGTGTAGGTCAGGATGTTGGCTCCTGTAGCTAGTATTTTGAGTTTTCATACATGTCATTATTAACACAAAATAATCAAGAAAGGAAATACAGGAAACAAAAAGTAAGTTTTTAATATACCAGACTTAGGATGTTAAGGGGACCAACTTGTTTGGAAGTGATGTCATAGTCAAATTGCACCTACATTGTCAGGGACGGCAGCTATGACATCGGGTGACCCCACTGTTACTGAGCATGACAAAAGATGAGGAAGCTCAAAGAGGCAAGGCTATTTGTCCTTGTGGTGCCATCTCATGAGTTCAGCCACGTAATGAAAAAATAAATAAACTGGCTTCGTATCATTAAGAGAACCAATATTCCCATTGGTTTTCCTGTTTGTTCCTGTCATTAGACATGGCCTGAGAAAAGACATGAGGTTTTAACACAGTTTTACAAGCTTATTTTTACTAATCAGTTAGAATTAGTGGAAATAAAGAGTAAGTTAAAAAGGAAGGGCATAGATTCCCAACACACATGGCTAAATACCATTGGTATTATCTACACTCCAAGTAGAGGTGTTCTTGTTAATATGCCCAGTACTGTTCTATCAATCTTATTCCCTAGACTCAAGTCCACTGTGTTCTCTAGAGATGAGGATTCTCATTTTGTAAGGGTCAGGTGATCACAGGGATGTCTTGTGAAGGTTCTGATGTGGAGGTCCAGGCTGCAGATGGATGCTGTTGATCCAGGGACCACTCCCGGAGTAGCAGGGCTCCAGGCAATCCACTTTAGCCGAAGGGAAGGTTTCATGAGCGCCTACCTTTCTTCTGGTCTCAGAATAGATTATTGCAAAGCGTTTAACTATTTTCCCTAACTAAGCTTCTACCTCCCAATTGCAGGCAGATACCGTCGTCAAACTGACTTTTGCCAAAATAAAACAATGCTAGAATTCGCTGTGACCCTGCAATATCTTCAAAGTAGCCATCAAAGCAGAAGGAAAGGTGATGAAATCGTAGAACGGAAGGCTGTCCATCTGCACACCAGGGCTCTATAGAACTGTGATTTTTTTCTCTCAAAAATGAGTTTTAGCAGTTGTCTTATTTTTCAAGTGAAACCCCTCATCCTTGTCTATATTCAATGTCCAAATATGTGAAATGGATATATGGAAAAGAGAGTCCCTTTCCTCAGACCTTGCCCACAGGTAATGAAGTTAGGAACCCTGTAAGTAGCTCTGGAAAAGCCCTGGGATATGAAAACAGTTTTTTCCAGGAGAAAAGTCCTGTCACCTTAAGCTCAACCTGAGACTAGGGCCTCACGTGCAAAACAAACCACGAAATGAGTCTTTGCTCATCGATGCTGGTTTTCAGCTCAATTAACTATGTCCCTTCTAGTCAATTTACCATACTACCAACAGTCATTTTGCTTAAATATCATATTTCTGATGTAACTCGCATAACCAATAAAAACGTTAATGCTTTTTACTGCTTTGAACAAGAACATATATATTACCACAGCATTCAGGATTTAAAATTAAGTGTGGATTCTAATTTACTCTAGACTACAAATCCCTTGATTATTCATGTTTTAATTTTTCCAACTCCAAATAAGGACATACAATTGGGCTGAAAGAAATTTAGAAACAAATAAATGAACTTTTTATTTTTCTCAAAATGATAATTTGCTAAGAAAGGAATTTCGGGTCACTTTTTGCCTCCTCAAAATTAGTTATTTGGAAGTGTCACTGAGAAGTTTCATAATCTATTTTGGTTTTTTAAAAGATTTTTTTGGGGGCGGCATCTGTGGCTTGAAGGAGTAGGGCGCCGGCCCCATATGCCTGAGGTGGCAGGTTCAAACCCAGCCCCGGCCAAAAACTGCAAAAAAAAAAAAAGTTTTTTTTTGGTTTTGAAGGATTTTATACTTGTTTTATTATATCATTTTGATTCAAATATTATTGTTTTCACCTATTCATGTTGATTATAGTAAGTGAATTTATAAATCGTTACCTATGTTATGTTCCAGAGTTACAGAATATTAACTTAATTAAAAATATTAACATATTATTAGACAGGTACAATGAGAAAAAATATTGTGAAAGATAGAGGTCAGTGTATGGTTGGGATAATGCTTCCAAATAATGACTCTTTTAATTTTATTATTTGGTTTATTGATTGCCTTTGATTGCAGTTGTTGAAATTATAAAAATATAAAATAAAAATCATGATCGCATCATGAATATAAGAAGATTGGCAAACATAAGAATGTTAAAAAATTATAAATCTGTTAATAGAAAGTCAGCCATAATCTGCACCTATTTTCATCTACTTTAATGCAGGGACTACGAATTTACGAAGTGGAAGCTTGCTTTGCGCCGGGCATTTTACTTATACTACCTCATATAATTTGCACAATGAGGTAGATGTTATTTACATTATTTGTCAGATAAAATAACTGAGGTGTAGAGAAGTTACAAATTATTCCATTGGATTGTGTTATAATAGACTTCGCCAAGTCTTTACTTTTGGAAATTCAGATTTTTTAAAATTTTTTTTTATTTCAGGCTCCTTTATTCCGTGAATATTTACAGAACACCAACTATAGTTAAAACATTGAAGATGACAATGGGACAAATATATCAATTTTATGAGGAAACAAAAGCATTATCTACAAATCAATTATGAGATAAGTGTACTTATTACCACCACTCCTAGTAAAGTTGAAGATCCTAGCTAGTACAATTATGATAACTTAAAAATCCCAATGGTTTGTAAAA
>CAUYQV010077930.1:0-11874 GCA_963574575.1 Galagoides demidoff
GGAACAAGCCCCCTACCCTAGAAAAAGAAACCTCTCCTAAGCCTTTTAGTTCCTGCCCTCTCAAGGGTAGAGAATAGCCTGAAATTGAGGAAGTATGCAGGGAGGAGTTGAAGAAGGGAGGGTTGGATTCCAAATAAAGCCCCAGATAAAAAGGTCCCGAGTTGTTCTCAGAAATTTACCCAAAACTTGTTTTGTACCCCTGAATTATGAACAAATGTACCCTAAGGAAACATGTACCTCCACCCTGAATTGTGTAAACCCCTATGACATACCCCATCTTATGATCATGAAGTAATGTACTTGTGATATATGAATCAATATGTACCTTTACCTTGTGACCCCTGAGCTACATTGAGTTGTGCTAACCACTATGATTGGCTTCTGTTTTGCATTAGCTTGCTAGTCACCATAACTATGCAGAATAATGGTATAAAAGGGCTTCTCCCCTGCTATTTGAGGCTTCTTATTGGCACACCACATGAGCCCCCTGCAGGATACACCTGTAGGTGTATCAGAATTATCAATAAATTTCTATTAATTAATTATATCTGAAGTGGGATCCATTCTTCTCTCAGCTACCAGGATTACAACACCCTAACTGTAGTGGTGGCTCCACAGACTCTTGGCCTCTTATTCCTGCTGGGGTCAAATTTGGGAGAAACACCCTCCCAATTCTGTGACATGGAAGAGAACCAGATCTTGCACCACACTGGTTCCAGAGGAGGAGTGTGGCAAGGGCAGAGGTGAGGTCTCTGAGGGAGAGAATCACAGGCTGTGATGGTAAACCACGGCAGGGATCAGACACATGTGGAATACTCCCTAGTTTCCAATGAACACCAGAGGAAATCAGGCTTGAACTCCGCCTGCCTGCAGGTCACACAGTGAGATGGCCCAGTCGTGGAGGCATGGATGCCCCTTTGACTCAGGCACAAATCCCTGGAGTACTTGAGTATTGGAGAGATCTGGACCACAGCATAGTGGGGTTACCAGTGACAGTGGGTGACAGAGGTGCAAGGTGGGGAAGGAGGCACCTGCCCACCTGGACTAACTATTTTCCTGGGCAGGACTTTCTGACTCCATGGAGCACCAGAGAGAGTCAAACTTGAGCTCCCAATGGATCCCTGCTGTCTAGTTGATGGAGACCTTTTTAACTCTCCCACCTGAACTGCACTTGTGCTGATTGGAACAAATGGTTTGGAACTCTTGTCCTGGGCCAATCACATGGGGACCCTCCAAGGTTGTACCCTGGTTGTGTTATAGTGGGAGGGTTTGATTCTCCTCTTCCAGTTGTTGCCTATAGGGGGTGGGGATGTCTTATATTTCTCCACAGCTGATATTTCAACCCAAAGTCACTGATTCACAAGGTTTAGACAGACTCTAGCTAAATACAATACAGAGCCACCTAAACCTATCACACGAAGCAGGTCCCCAGAGTTTTAGGCTATAGTACTGAATGGGACCTTTGTAAAGCTGTAGGGGAAAAGCTGCAGTTACCAGTCCCAGCTCTATGGTAAAGGCATAGTTAATTACAACTCCTGGAACCCTCAATTCAATTCAACCTTACCATCTTCTCAAGCCAAACTGTGAAAATTAATCATGGGGTGGAATCAGCTGAAAAACTCTGGCAACACGAATAATTAGAGTAGATAAACTCCCAGAAGGTATGAAAAATCAGACAAAACAGAATATCCCAATCATAAACAAATGGCTGAGATGTCAGAAATTGAGTTCAAAATTTGGATAGCAAATAAGATTAACAGAATACAAGTAAAGCTGGAATTAGAAATTTAAGGACTAACTCAAAAATTGTCTCAAGAATTCAATGAATTTTTTTTATTAAATCATAGCTCTGTACATTAATGCATTTGTGGGGTACACTGTACTGGTTTTAAATATAATTTGAAATACTTACAACCAAATGGTTAACATAGCCTTCACCGCAGTCTTAATTATTGTGTTGGACACTTATACTCTACACTTAGAAGATTTGACATATAACCTCTTAAAATGCACCATAGGTGTGATTTGACCAATTACCCGTCTGCCACCTATCCTCCCCCTCCTCTTTCCCCTTCACTTTGGGCTATAGTTGGGTTATAGCTTTCATATGGAAGTGTGGGTGAATATATCTTGGTTTCATGGTAGAGCTGAGTACATTACTTTTTCTTCCATTCTTGAGATACATTACTAAGAAGAATACGTTCCATCTCCATCCATACAAACATAAAGAGGTAAAGTCTTCATCTTTTGTTTTAAGGCTGCATATATTCCATGGTGTACATATATCATAATTTATTAATCCATTCATCAGTTGATGGGCACTTGGGCTTCTTCCATGATTTGGCAATTATGAACTAGACTTCACTAAAAATTCTTGTGCAAATATATTTTGTTATAAAGCGATATTGGGTATTCTGGATACATACCTAGTAGAGAAATTGCAGGATCGAATGGCAGGTCTATTTTTAGATCCCTAACATCTCCAAACATCTTTTCAAAAGGAACATATTAGTTTGCATTCCCACCAGCAGTGCAGAAATTTTCCTTTTTCTCCACATCCATACCAATATCTATGGTTTTGCTATTTTGTGATGTGGGCTAATCTTACCGGAATTAGATGATATCTCAGAGTGGTTTTGATTTGCATTTCTCTGATGATTATAGATAATGAGCATTTTTTCATGTGTCTGTAGGCTGTGCACCTCTCTTCTTCAGAGAAGTTTCTGTTCAAGTCCCTTGCCCACACTGAGATGGGGTCACTTGTTCTTTTCTTGCCAATACATTTGAGTTCTCTGTAGATTCTGGTTATCAAACCTTTTTCAGAGACATAACCTACAAATATCTTCTCCCATTCTGAGGGCTGTCTGCTTGCTTAACATACTATGTTCTTAGCTGTGCAGAAGCTTTTTAGTTTGATCAGGTCCCAGTAATGCATTTTTGGTGTTGCTTCAATTGCCTGGGGGGGGTGTCCTCCGCATAAAACATTCTCCCAGGCTGACATCTTAATGTGTTTTCTCTACACTCTCTTCTATTATTTTTATAGTTTTATGTCCTAAGTTTAAATCTTTTATCCAGTGGTTCACCCAGCACCACTTGTGAAATAGGGAGTCTGCCCACTGAATGTTTTTGATATGCTTATCCAAGATCAAATGACAATAAGTAGTTAGGTTCCTCTCTTGGTTCTCTATTCTGTTCAATACATCTACTTCTCTGTTTTTCTGCCAGTAGCATGCTGTTTTGATCACTATAGATTTATAGTATAGTCTAAAGTCTAGTAGCTTGATTTCTACTGATTTGTTTATAAAGAATTCAATGAATTCAAAGACAAAGTCACCAAAGATTTTTAAACATTGAGGCAAAAACTTACAACCCTCTAAAATCTGAGAAATACGGTAGAATCCCTCTGTAATACAATGGAGCAAGTAGATGACAGGATCTCTGACACTTAAGACATTGCTTTTGAAAGCTTCCAAACACTAAAAGACAAAGAGAAGTGGAGAGCAAAAATGAATTATTCCCTGAAAGAGTTGTGTGACCACTCCACAAAAGCAAACATTTGCCTTATTGGAATTCCTGAAGGAGAATAGGATGTTCTGAAAGGCACAGATGCCTACTCCAAGAGATAATTGAGAAGAACTTTCCAAGCATGGCAAGAAATACTAAAATTCAGAAATACTGAATTCAGTTTCAGAACCCAAGCACAGCTCAATCCAAAAGAAGCATCTCCTAGACACATTGTAATTACATCACCAAAGTTAGTATAAAGGAGAAAATTCTGCAAGGAGGCAAACATAAGAAAAACATAACCTATAAGGGGAGGAATATTAGAATGACTGCAGATCTCTCTGCTGAAACTTTTCAAGCCAGAAAAGGATCGTCATCAACCTTCAATCTCCTAAAATGAAAAAACTTTCAGCCAGGATCCTGTATCCAGCTAAACTGAGTTTCATTTATGATGGAGAAATCAAATATTTTAATGACATACAAAACCTGAAAAAATTTGCCATAACTAAATCAGTTCTTCAATATATTCTGAGACCCATCATCCACAATGACCTACACAATGCTCTACTGCCAAAGTAAAAGCACTCAGAAATTTATCACCAAAACCCAACATCCAAGTGGCCAAAAGGATTAAAAACGTCCACTTGTCTTTCGAAAAACTTGACACCAAAATACTACCAGAATTATTAATACTATCAATTAATGTTAATGGCTTAATTTTTCCTCTAAAGATGCACAGGTTGGCTGATTTTATACAAAAACTCAGGCCAGATATCTGCTGCATAAAAGAATCTCACCTTACCTTAAAGGATAAATACAAACTCAGGGTGAAGGGATGGACATCTATAACCCAGGCAATCAGAAATCAGAAAAAAAGCAGGGGTTCCAATTTTATTTGCAGATACAATAGGCTTTAAACCAACAAAAGTAAGCAAAGACAAGGATGGTGACTTCATATTTGTTAAGGGAAACACTCATCCTGATGAGATTTCAATTATTAACATTTATGCACCCAACCAGAATGCTCCTCAATTTTTAAGGGAAACCCTAACAGATATAAAGAATGTGATATCTTCCAAGGCCATAATACTCAAGAGGTTTTTTTGTTGTTGTTTTTGGTTTTTTTTTTTTTTTTTTTTTTTTTGCCAGGGCTGGGTTTGAAGCAGCCACTTCCAGCATATGAGGCTGGCACCCTACCCTTTTGAGCCACAGGCATCACCCCAATAGACAGAGATTTTAACACCCCTTTGGCAGTATTCCATAGATGCTCCAATAAGAAACTAAGCAAAAAAATTTTAGACTTAAACTTTACCATACAACAATTTAATTTAACAGACATATACAGAACATTTCATCCTAACGAAACTAAATACACATTTGTCTCATCAGTCCATTGAACACCCTCCAAAATTCATCACATCGTAGGTTATAATTCTAATCTCAGCAAATTTAAAAGAATAGAAATCATTCTTAGTATTTTTTTGGATCATCACAGAATAAAATTGTAACTCACCAATAAGAGGAATCTGCGTACTCATACAAAGACATAGGAACTAAATAATCTTATGGTATAGCTGGTGCATAGATGAGATTAAAAAGGAAATTACCAAATTTTTGGAACAAAATGATAAAGGAGACACAAATTATCAGAACCTGTGGGATACTACAAAGGCAGTCCTAAGAGGGAAATTTATAGCATTGCAAGCCTTTCCCCAGAAAACAGAAAGAGAAGATGTCAACAACTTAATGGAACACCTCAACCAACTGGAAAAGCAAGAATGCCAAACCCAGCAGAAGAAAAAGAAATAACCAAAATTAAAGCAGAATTAAATGAAGTCCAAAACAATAGAATTATTCAAAAGACCAATGAATCAAAAAGTTGGCTTTTTGAACAGTTTAGCAAATTTGATATAACTTTGGCTAACCTAATCATAAACAAAACTAAAATCCCTAATATCATCAATCAGAAATACCAAAGGCAAAATAACAAAAGACACCTCAGAAATTCAAAAAATCCTTAATGAATACTACAAAAAACTATTCTCAGAAATATGAAAATCTGAAGGAAACAGACCAATATTTGGAAGCATGCCACCTCCCTAGACTTAGCCAAAAAGAATTGGAAATCTTGAACAGACCTGTTTCAAGTACTGAAATAGCATCAACCTTACAAAATCTCCCAAAAAAGAAGAGTCCGAGACCAGATGGATTCACATCAGAATTCTACCAAACCTTTAAAGAGGAACTTGTACCTATATTACCTAATCTTTTCCAAAGTATAGTAAAAGAAGTACTACTTCCCAACACATTCTATGAAGCAAATAGTACCTTGATCCCCAAATCAGGAAAAGACCCAACAAAAAATTATAGAGCAATATCTTTAATAAGTATAGATGCAAAAATATTCAATAAGATCCTAGCAAACATAATCTAGTAATAAATAAAACAAATTATACACCATGACCAAGTTGCTATTATCCCAGGATCTCAAGGTAGGTTCAATATATGCAAATCTAAAAATATAATACATTACATAAACAAACAAAAAGACCATATGATTCTCTCAATTGACGCAGAAAAAGCTTTTGATAATATCTAGCATCCATTCATGATCAAAACACTTAAAAAAACAGGCATGGAAGGGACATTTCTTAAACTGATAGAGGCCATATACAGCAAACCCACAACCAATATAGGAACTGAATGGAGGCAAATTGAAAACATTTCCACTCAGAGCAGGAAACTGGCAATGTTGCCAATTGTCTCCATAGCTGTTTAACATTATAATGGAAGTCTTAGCCTTCACAATCAGGCAAGAGAAGGTGATCAAGGGTATCCAAATAGGATCACAGGGGATTAAACTTTCACTGTTCCCAGATGATATGATTGTATATCTGGAAAACCCCAGAACGCCACTACAAAACTCTTAGAAGTGATCAAGGAATACAGCAGCATCTCAGGATAAAAAATCAATACTCACAAATCATTAGCCTTTATATATACCCACAATAGTCAAGCTGAACAAAACAGTTAAGGACTTTATTCCTTTTACAGTAGTGCCAAAGAAGATGAAATATTTGGGAGTTTACCTAACAAAGGACGTGAACGATCTCTATACAGAGAACTATGAAACTCTGAGAACAGAAATAGCTGAAGATGTAAACAAATGGAAAAACATATCATGTTCGTGTCTGGGTAGAATCAACATTGTTAAAATATCCATACTACCCAAAGCAATATACACATTTAACGCCAATTCCTATTAAAGCACCACTGTCAAACTTTAAAGATCTGGAAAAATTAGTACTTTGTTTTATATGGAAACAGAAAAAAAAACCAAATAACCAAGACATTACTCAGAAATAAAAACAAATCAGGAGGAATCACACAACCAGACTTCAGAGTATACTATAAATCTACAGTGATCAAAACAGCATGGTACTGGCACAAAAATAGAAAGGTAGATATATGGAACAGAACAGAGAACCAAGAGATGAACCCAGACACTTATCATCACTTGATCTTCTTGTCAAGAATTTAAGTTGGGGAAAAGATTCCCTTTTTAACAAATGGTGCTGGGTGAACTGGCTGTCGACTTGTAGAAGACTGAAACTGGCTCCACACCTGTAGCTCAAGCAGCAAAGGCCCCAGACACACATCAGAGCTGGCAGCTTCAAATCCAGCCTGGGCCTGCCAAACAGCAATGACAACTAAAACCCAAAAATGGCCAGGCAATGCAGCAGGCACCTGTAGTCCCAACTACTTGGGAGGCTGAGGCAAGAAAATCGCTTGCGCCTAGCTGGAGGTTGTTGTGAGCTGTGATGCCATTGCATTCTACTACCCAGGGCAACAGCTTGAGGCTCTGTCTCAAAAAAAGAAAAAAGAAATAAAGAAAGACTGAAAATAGACCGATTCCTTTTACTATTAACAAAAATTGACTCTCACTGGACAAAAAATTTAAACTTAAGACGTGAAACTATAAAGATTCTTGGAGAGAGTAGAAGGGAAGCATTTGAAGATATTGGCCTGGGAGAACGCTTCATGAGGAGGAGCCCCCCCACCCCTGGGCAACTGAAGCAACTCCAAAAACACATTACTGAGATCTGATCAAACTGAAAAGCTTCTGCACATTCAAGAACATAGTAAATAAAGAAAGCGGACAGCGCTCAGAATGGGAGAGTATATTTGCAGATTATGTTTCTGACAAATGTTTGATAATCAGAATCCACAGAGAACTCAAACTTATCAATAAGAAAAGGGCAACTGATACCATTTCATTGTGGGCAAGGGAAATGAACAGAACTTTCTCTGAAGAAGACAGACACATGGCCTATAAACACATGAAAAAATGCTCATCATCCTTAATCATCAGAGAAATGCAAATCAATACCACGTTGAGATATCATTTAACTCCAGTAAGATTAGGCCACATAACAAAATCCCAAAACTACAGATGTTGCTGTGGATGTAGAGAAAAGGGAAGACTTCTTTATTGCTAGTGGGAAGGCAAACCTATATATTCCTTTCAGAAAGAAATTTGGAGAATACTCAGGGATCTAAATGTAGACCTCCTGTTTGACCCTACAATTCCTCTACTAGGTGCATATCCAAAAGACCAAAAATCATTTCACAACAAAGATATCTGCACCAGATTGTTCACTGCAGCTTCATTTATAATGGCCAAGTCATGGAATAAACGCAAGTGCCCATCGACCCATAAATGGATTAACAAATTGCGGTATATGTATACCATGGAATATTATGCAGCCTTAGAAAGATGAAGACTTTACCTCTTTTATGTTTACATGGATGGAGCTGGAAAATATTCTCCTTAGTAAAGTATCTCAAGAATGGAAGAAAAAAATATCCAATATACTCAGTATTATTATGAAACCAATTTATAATCACTCACACTTTCATATGAAAGATAAATCACAACTATAGCCCAGGGTGAAGGAGGGTAGAGGTGGGGGATGGGAGGGGAGGGGGATATTTTATGGATGAGGGTACATGGTGGGACCATTCCTATAGTTCTTATTACAAGGGTACATGTCAATTCTATTAAGTATAGAGTACGAATGTCTTGACATAATAATTAAGTAAATGAGGTGAAAGTCTTTTTAGCTACTTCAATGTAAACATTCCAAATTGCATACAAAATCAGCACATTGTACCCCACAAAGGCATTAATATACACATGATCTATGTGTTTAAGACTTAATTTAAAAAAAAGGACAGACAAATGGCTAACATGAAAAAATGCTCATCATCCCTTATCATGAGAGAAATGCAAATCATAATTACCCTGAGATATTACCTAACCCCAGTGAGAATGGACCACATTACAAAGTCTTCAAGTTGCAGATAGTGGCGCGGATATGAAGAGAAGGGAACACTTTTACACTGCTGGTAGTATAGCAAATTAATACAATGTTTTAGGAAGAAAGTATGGAGAATCCTCAAAGAATTAAAATTACAACTCCCATTGCATCCTGCAATCCTATTACTAGGTATCTACCTAAAAAAAAAAAAAAAGTATTTTTAACATAAGGACATTTGCACTACACTGTTTATCACAGCGCAGTTTACAATCAACAAAATATGGAAACAGCCTAAATGCATACAAACCCAAGAATGGATTAACAAGCTGTGGTATGATATACAATGGAATACTATTCAGCCATTAAAAAGATGGAGACTTTACATGTTTTATAGTAACCTGGATAGAGGTGGAACATATTCTTCTTAGTAAAGCATCACAAGTATGGTGAAGCAAGAATCCATTGCAATATTTTCTAATATGAAGGCAGTAGATGAGCTAATACAAGAGGGGCTAGGAGAATGAGCAAGTGAGCAGATGGCAGGAGGGAGGGGAATGTGAGATAAGTATGTATGTCACACCTCTGTGGGCAGGACACAATTATAACAGGGACTTTATCTATCAAGTGGAATAATTATAACTCAAATCTTTGTACCCTTGATGAATCCCAAACAATAAACCATGAGGTAGCTACTGCAGAGGATTCCACATATAAAGAAATGTTAGAAATGACAGAAAGGAAATTTAGAATACAGATGATGAACACAATGAAGGAAATGATGGAAACAATGAAGGAAACTGCTGATAAAGTAGAAAATAACCAAAAGGAAATTCAAAAACAGAATCAAATAAGACATGAATGATATGAAGAATATAGAAAGGACATAGCAGAGCTGAGGGAACTAAGCAGTCAATTAGTGAACTTAAAGATGCACTTGAACGTATCAACAACAGATTAGACCATGCAAAAGAAAGAATCTCAGAGGTAGAGGACAAAGCTCTTGAGATAACTCAGATAGTTAAAGAGGCAGTAAAGAAGAGAGAGAAAGCAGAACGTTCACTGACAGAATTATGGGAATTTATGAAGCATTCAAACATAGGAGTTATAGGTATCCCAGAAGGGGAAGAAGAATGCCCCAGGGGAATGAAAGCCATACTAGAGAATATTATAAATGAAAATTTCCCAAATATCACCAAAGATTATGACACACTCTTTCAGAGGAATATTGGACCCCAACCAGGTCACCTCAACTCTAACCAAGCTTCTCCAAGACGCATTGTGATAAACCTGTCCAATGTCAAGAAAAAAGAAAAGATTCTTCAAGCTGCCAGGAGTGAGGCCCATTGACCTACAGAAGCAAATCCATCAGGGTGAGTGCAGACTTCCCTAATGACATTTTTCAAGGCAAAAGACAATGGTCATCTACCTTTAATCTACTTAAACAGAAAAATTTCCATCCCAGAATACTATATCCTGCTAACTTAACCTTCAAAAATTGATGGGAGAAATAAAATCATTTACTGATATACAAACATTGAGGAAATTCACCACAAGACTGGCTCTACAGGAAATACTTCAACCTGTTCTACACACTGACCATCGCAATAGATCAACAGCAAAGTAAGAACTCAGAAATTAAAGAACAGAACCTAACTTCCACACTGATACAAAAGATAAAACCAAGCAATGGACTCTCACTAAATAAGATAAATAGAATACTACCACACTTATCAACTATCTCAATTAATGTTATTGGCTTCAATTACCCACTGAAGAGGAATAGATTGGCTAACTGAATTAAAAAACACAAGCCACCCATTTGTTGTCTGCAGGAAACACATCTAGCTTCAAAAAACAAATTAAAACTCAGAGTTAAGGATTGGAAGACAATTTTTCCAGACAAACGGAATTCAGAAGAAAAGGGGCTGCAATCCTATTTTCAGATACATGTGGATTTAAAGCAACTAAAGTCAAAAAAGACAAAGACGGTGGGCAGTGCCTGTGGCTCAGTGAGTAGGGTGCTGGCCCCATATACTGCGGGTGACGGGTTCAAACCCAGCCCCGGCCAAACTGCAACAACAAAAAAAATAGCTGAGCATTCTGGCAAGTGCCTATAGTCCCAGCTACTAGGAAGGCCGAGGCAAGACAATCACCTAAAGCCCAAGAGCTGGAGTTTGCTGTGAGCTGTGATGTCACAGTACTCTACCAAGGGCAACAAAGAGAGACTGTGTCTCTAAAAAAAAAAAAACACTGATGGTTACTTCAATTGGTCAAGGGAAAAATACAACAAGATGTTTCAATTCTAAATATTTATATACCTAACTTAAACAACACTCCAAGATTCTTGAAACAGACATTACTCAGTCTGAGCAATATGATATCCTACAACATCACAATAACAGGTGACATTAACACTCCTCTTACAGAGATGGACAGATCCTCTAAACAGAAATTAAAGCTATAAGGGACTTATGTGAGAACCTAGAACAACTGTGCTTGATAGGTGCATAGAGAATACTCCATCCCCCCCCCAAAAAAAATAGAATATCCATCCCAAAGATTAAGAATATATATGCTTCTCATTGCCCCATGAACATTCTACAAAATTGATCATATCCTAGGACACAAAACAAACATCAACAAAATGAAAAGAAATAAAATTTTACCTTGTATCTTCTAAGACCACAAGGTATTAAGGTGGAAATCAATTCCAACAAAATAGTCCAACTCCACACAAAGGCAAGGAAATTAAACAACTTTCTGTTGAATGACAGTTGAATTCAGGAAGAAATAAAAGAGGAAATCATTAACTTCCTTCAGCATAACAACAACAAAGACACACGCTACCAAAATCTGTGGGATACTCCAAAAGGGTCACCTCTGTGGTTTATCCTACAAGGGTACAAGTGAATCTTTCTAAAAGCAGAGTATGAATGTCTTAATTCAATAACTAAGAAAATGACATGAAGGCTATGTTAACCAGTTTGATGAGAGTATTTCAAAATGTATATGAAAACGCCACACTATACTCTGTGATTGCATTAATATA
>CAUYQV010077931.1:0-19833 GCA_963574575.1 Galagoides demidoff
CCACCATTTTAGTTCAGCTTCCCCTAAAACTAGGCTTTTCCCTGAAATCAAGCACCCTAAGTAGCCAATCAGAAGGACACCCCACCTTGTTGCTCCATACTACCCCAGACCCCCACCCCACACCCCTCGTGATTAGTTGTCTCATACCCCTTTTGCTCCACACTACCCCAGACCCCCACCTCACACCCCTTGTGATTGATTAAGAAATACCCCTATGCCAATCAAGAGCCTCCCCGTACTTCCCTAAACCCTGACCACCAATAACAGTCACCCATACTTCCCCATACCCCTGACCACCAATCAAAAATGTATCCCACCCTCCTTCACCCTTCTTGCTTTCTGTACCCCATAAAAACTTGCCGGACCCTGGGTTCAAGGCTCTTCCTCGGTGTGCCTACCAGGAGAGTCCAGGCCCAGGCACCCAGGCCTGCTAAATAAAGCTCACCTCTTGCTTTTTACATCAGAGTCTGCCTCAGACAGCTTGCTGGGGGCTACTGGGCTATTTGGGAGAATTTCAGGCACAAGAGTAGGGTGCCAGCCCCATATACCAAGGGTGGCGCCTTCAAACCCAGCCATGGCCAAACTGCCCCCCCAAAGTGGCCCAACATTGCGGTGGCCGCCTATAGTCCAGGTACTCGGGAGGCAGAGGCAAGAGAATCACCTAAGCCCAAAAGTTGGAGGTTGCTGTGAGCTGTGACGCCTTGGCACTTTATCCAGGGTGACAAAGTGAGACTCTGTCTCTTAAAAAAAAAAGAAAGAATAAAGAAATTGTACCATAAAGCTCAACGCCTACAGCTCAAGTGGGTAAGGCTCCAACCACATACACCAGAGCTGGCAGGTTCAAATCCAGCCCAAGCCTGCCAAATAACAATGACAGTTACAACCAAAAAATAGCTGGGCGTTGTGGCAGACGCCTGTAGTCCAACTACTTGGGAGGCTGAGGCAAGAGAATCACTTAAGCCCAGGAGTTGGAGGTTGCTGTGAGCTGTGATGCTATGGCATTCTACCTAAGGTGACAGCTTGAGGCTCTATCTTGAATAAAAACAAAACAAAAAAAAATTGTACCATAGAGCAGAAACTACAATAAAGGGCTGGTGTGTTCATTTTAAGAGACACAATGCAAAACAGGAAATGATTGAGACAACAGAGACCACCCACTTGTTTGTTTCACTAGGTGTGGGCAGGCAGGCAATTCCTCTGATGAGAGAAAAAGCACACAAAACTTCACCCAGTCCCCCTGACACTGGTTTTTAGACAAGGGTGCTAGAAAGCAAAGATTGAAAACTCCAACACCTCTGATGCCTGGCTGCTGAAGCCCAGTAGGGAAGCCACTTGGGTGCCAGGCAGTAGGAACTACTGGGACCTGGCTCTGAGGTGGCTGCTTCTGGGAAGATCTTGTCAGACCTTTTGACTTCTCAGGAGAAACTGGAAATCTATGTTGTTATGTGAAATATTTTCTTTTCCTTTTTTCTTTTGTAATTTAATATTGGTAACTCATTCCTTTTTTTTTTTTTTACTAGTATTGGGGACAATAAATAAATAAGTGTGTGGATGTCTCCAGCTTGTAACCTCTGAGAAGGATGGATGTATTTATGTGTAGAGCAGTCATGGGATCTATGATGCTACCACTGGGCCACCATGGGGAACAAACAGTGTGTGGCCTTTGGAGACTCATATGTTGGGCAGACCCATTCCCTCCCCATGCAGGAAGCTGTTAAGGTTGAGGAGGAGAGTTGGGAGGACAGGGTGTGTTTGGTGGAGGTTTCATAGAGATAGTGAATTTTTCTGGAGGGAATGGGAGGAAAATGCAAAGCTGCCCAATACCTGAAAATAACCAAGTCCTTGAGGTCTGTCCATGAATGGGGGGAACAAGAGGAAGAATGGGCAGCTAGGACTGAAGTCACAACGGTCCATCCAAGAACACAGAGCACTTGGATTTTCCTAGTGAGGAAAGCAGCAGGGCAGGGCAGGACATTTTAGGTAGAGAGCATAGTTCAGGTAGGGGCAACAGTGTAGGGTCACCTATTCAGAGGTGTGGCTTGCACCAAAGAAGGAAACCATGTGCAAGGCTCTGGGCAGGGTAAAGAATGGCAAGGTCGAGATATGTGTGAGCTCACAGGGCAGATGCTCAAGGGTAATAACTTTCACTTCTTTTCATCCAGCCCCTGCTATTGCAGAGCCCACCAAGGGACAGGAGTGTCCAGCCTCCCAGGGAAAAGGAAGAGACCCACCAAGCCTGCACCACAAGAAGCCATTAGTGTGCCTGACAGCACATAATTAAGTGCCTAATTGTGTGGTGCCTCAGATAAGTGGAGCTATGCAAGCTGAGTGGATCCCAGGAAAAGCTTTGATGAGAAGTCAGGGCTTTGGCAGGTCATACTGGCAGAAGATTTAGGGGCTGGAGGTGGGCAAATGTCTATTAGGAATGGCCGTGTGTATGATATAAGGGGTTGCAATTTGGAAAACCAGGCCCAAATGCCCAGATACTGTGGTGAGAAATAGGGAGCTAAGGAAGGCTAGATAGGAGGGGTGGGCACACTTATAAATGGGATTTGAGTACTGGCTTGGTATGGATGGTATAGCATCCTCCTGCCCCAGTAGTTCTGACTGAAGTTCTCAAGTTGGCTGTTGACCCAAGGGATTTCATCATGTCCAGAAGAAGGTTTCCAGGGACAGGGCTGGGCATTACTGCTTCTGCTAAATTCCTTAAGGTCTTATATCCCACCTTGTTGGCACAGGGATTCAGATAACTATATTTAGCCCAATATCCCCAAGGAAGGATGATATGAATATTGCAAGTGTAAATTGTGGCTGCTGCATCTGCTAAGTTTAGACTCCCTCTCATTTTTGCCATCTATGTGAAACATCTTAATAATTTAATATTTTGAAATGAATTTATGAAAACCTTAAAAAAATCTCCAGCTTTGTTTTAGTAATAACATCCAACACTATTGACTAGTTTCCTTTTAAGGCCAAAAACCTAAAAAGTGGTTAGCTTGGTTCTATTTAAAAATTACCTGTTAATCCTAGTGTTCCTAGCATCCCCAGTGATTGCCCCAGTGTTGGAGAGAAAAGAAAGCACTGGAGGACTGGAGTGGGCCAGGACCCCTCTGTGCTGGGCTCTTCCCTTATAATGAGGCCAGCATCCTCTCTTTGGTTTCTTCCTGCATTTCTTTCAGGATCAAGTGTGCTTACCCAGAGACAAACTCTAGATGTCATTAGAGTATATTACATGTCTACAAATCTTAAAAAAAAGGAATGAAGTTCATTGATCCTTTGAAGGTTATTTACTGATGAACACAAATACTTTCATAATATCTAGGCAATGATTTAAGATCTCAGATCATAGCTGGGTGTCATGGCAGGTGCCTATATTCCTAATAGTCCTAGCTACTTGGGAGACTGAGGGAAGAGGATCAATTGATCTCAAGAGTATGAAGTTTCTGTGAAATATTTTCTTTTCTTTTTTTCTTTTGTAATTTAATATTGGCAACACATTCTTTTTTTTTTTTTTTTTTTTTTTTGCCATGGCACTTTTCCTAGGGTGATATAGTAAGTCTCTGTCTCACAAAATAAAAAAATAAGATCCCAGATCAGTAGTTGTGTCATACATGTCACCCCAGCTTGCCTGACCACCCAGGGAGGCTGGTGGCCCCACAGATCAGAGGCAGCCTAGACAAATAAACATGACCAAACATGTGGTCCAGAGCATGACAGTGGAGTTGCTGAGGAAGCCACTTTGAGGTCAGCCTCAAGGAAGGGCATCCTGCACTGAAGGTTCTGGGCTGCCATGTGAGGTGGGCTGGGGGTCTAAAGGGCTGAGCTGGGAGACTGTGGCCAGCACCTCTTCTCTGCAGACACCATCCTGAAATCCAGCCCCATCTAAGCTTTTGTACTCACTGAGCTGAAACCTCAGAGACAGCAGGATGTGGTGGGCCTGGTACAAAGCCACATTCTGCCCTTCTCAGGCTCTGTGGACAAGCTGCACAGCCTCTCAGAGCCTTGGGGACCCTCACCTGGTGAGAGACCAACATCTTACTCTGTCATTGTCAAATGAAACAAAAGGTTTGTGGTTTATCTAAAAGTCGAGGTTACATGCAATAGGGACTTAAGAGAGTGGGTATTTTACTATTGTACTTATGACTGTATCTAGCAAACATCTAACTCATTTTATGCACTGCATGGTGGGCTAAGCATTTTATAGTTCTCATCTGGTCCTCTCAACGACAGTATTAGTGAGCTATTACTATTATACAATTTTCCAGATGAAAAAACTGAGACTTTTGCACTTTAAATAGCTGCCCTAAGAACACACACAACCCTTACAACTCATAAGAGACAGACATAGTTTGAGCCCTGGTGTCAGACTTGAAGGCCCATGGTCTTACTGAGAGTATCCTAGCAGGGTTCTCATTATTTCTCAATTCCTGTGGTGTTGCCTTACCTGATCCTTGGGTTGCAGGCCTCACAGGCTGTTGATGTGCCATATCCTCTCCTAAAGTTTTAAGTATTCCCAGGAGAAGTTCAGTGTCACCTCTTGGGTCTGTGACATTGGAACCATACTCTTAGCTATGGCCATTTCCTGAAGTGGGTAGGGTGTTGGGCTCTTCCTGGTCACTGAAAATCAGTAACCCATTCACTTCTTTTGAGACAGAGTCTCAAGCTATCACCCTGAGTGGAGTGCTGTGGCATCACAGCTCACAGCAACCTCAAACTGTTGGGCTTAAGCAATCCTCTTTCCTCAGTCTCCCAAGTAGCTGGGACTATGGGCATCCGCCACAATGCCCAGCTTTTTTTTTCTTTTTGTTATAGTTGTCGTTGTTTGGTGGGCTGGGCTGGATTCAAACCTGCCAGCTACGGTGTATGTAGCTGGTGCCCTAGTTGCTTGAGCTATAGGCACTGAGCATACTTTTAAAGAAATCTTCAAAATAAATGTTTGAATTTAGCGTAGATCTAGAATTATTTTAAAAAGTTTCATAGGCTCGACGCCTGTGGCTCAAGTGGCTAAGGCGGCAGCCACATACACCTAAGGTGGTGGGTTCAAATCCAGCCTGGGCCTGCCAAAACAACAATGATGGCTGCAACCAAAAAAACAGCTGGGCGTTGTGGCGGGTGCCTGTGGTCCCAGCTACTTGGGAGGCGGAGGCAGGAGACTCGCTTGAGCCCAGGAGTTGGAGGTTACGGTGAGCTGTGATGCCATGACACTCTACCCAGGGGGATAGCTTGAGGCTCTGTCTCAAAAAAAAAAAAGTTGCATAGATAATACATAAGATTTCCATAGATCTCACAGCCATGTTCCACTATTATGGGCATCTGACACCAATGGGGGTTCATTTGTCACAATTAATGAAGCAATATAGACATGTTATTATAAAGTACACATTTTAGTCATATTACCTTACTTTTTATCTAATGTCCTTGTTTTTTTCCAGGATACCATGTTAGATGAGGTGTCATATCTCCATAGCCTCTTCTAGGGTGTGACAGTTCCTCAGACTATTCTTGTTTTTGATGACCTTGACAGTTTTGAGCACTATTTTGCCAAATGTCCCTTAATTGTCATTTCTTGTGTTTAGACTGGTGTTATGGGTTTGGGGAAGGAATACCACAGTGGTAAATTGCTATCCTCCTCATGGATGGTACGTATTATCAATTTGACCTTGATCACCTGGGTGTCATAATGTTTGTCAGGCTTCTCCACTGAATTCACTTGCCCCATCCCTTTCATACTGTGCTCTTTGGAAGAAAGTCACTGGATGCAGCCCACACTGAAGGAGTGGGGAATGAGGCTCTCTTGCTCCTTGAGGTGGGAATATCTCCAAAAATTATTTGGGATGCACAAGGCATTTCCCTATTCTTCCTCACGTATTAATTGATTCATTACTTTCTTTTTTTAAGTTAAAAACTTTTACTTACCATTCCACAATGTATACACATTTTTTTTTCTTGGTTTAAATTTGATATTAATATGTGGGTACAAATGTTTAGGTTACATTGTTTTCATTTCTTTTTTCTTTTCTTTTCTTTCTTTCTTTCTTTTTTTTTTTTTTTTTAGAGACAGAGTCTCACTTTATCACCCTCAGTAGAGTGCTATGGCATCACAGCTCACAGCAACCTCCAACTCCTGGGCTTAGGTGATTATCTTTCCTCAGCCTCCTGAGTAGTGGGGACCACAGGCACCTGCCACAATGCCCAGCTATTTTTTTGTTGCAGTTTGGCTGGGGCCAGGTTCGAACTACACACTGAGCCAGAAGCGCCACTCTGTTTTCATTTCTAAGGTGAAGTCCAGGTTGTAGTTGAGCCCTTCACTCAGGATGTGTGCTGAAAACCCTCACATTGTGCACATTAGGTGAGATCCTACCAATTACCGTCCTTCATCCTCTCTCCTCTATTCTACCTTTCCCCTCCCCCTTGCTAAACTATATTTGTGTTTTTTCTTTCTTATGTGCATGTAGTTTTGTTTTGTTTTGTTTTTTGAGACAGAGTCTCACTATGTCACCCTGAGTAGAGTGCCATGGTGTCACAGCTCACAGCAACCTCAAACTCTTGGGGTTGATTCTCTTGCCTCAGCCTACCAAGTAGCTGGGACTACAGATGCCTGCCACAATGCCTGGCTATGCATGTAGTTTTTTATATATTGGGTTTCTATTAGTATCAAGTACCTTGGATAGTTTTTCCCCCATTGTTGAGATACTTTACTAAGAAGAATGTGTTTCAACTCCATTCAGGTAAACACAAAAGATGCAAAGTCTCTATCTTTTCTTATGGTTGAATAGTACTCCATGGTATACATGTACCACAGCTTGTTAATCCACTCATGGACTGATGGGCACTTGGGTTGCTTCCATGTCTTGGCAATTGTGAATTGAGCTGCAATAAACCTTCTGGTGTAAATTCAATCCTTTCTATCTGTGGTCCTCAACCCCTGTGTCAGTACCTGTCCATAGCCTGTTAGGAACTGGGCCACACAGCAGTAGATAAGCGGTGGATGAGTGAGGAAAGTTTCATCTGTATTTGTAGCTACTCCCTAACATTTCAATCATCACCTAAGCTTTGCCTTCTATCAGATCACTGGTGGTGTTATTGTCATAGGAGCACAAACCCTACTGTAAATTGTGCATGCAATTCTCCTTATGAGAATCTAATGCCTGATGATCTGAGGTGGATCTGAAGTGGTGATGCTAGCACTGGGGAGCAGCTGCAAGTACTGACTATCATTGGCAGAGAAGTTTGACTGCATAGAAACCAGAATAAGTCAATTGATTGAAAACTCACAGCAAAACCACTGCCCCTCCCTCCAAGGCTGTGGAAAACTAGTCTTTTGTGAAACTGGTCCCTAGTGTCAAGAAGACTTTGGGACTACTAATTTATATCAATATGACATATGGATATTTATTTATACACTGGGTTATGATCTGATACTATGTTATTTATTTTGTTGTTCAAGTTCTTTTACCTTTGGGCACTAGGGCTCTGTTACCTGCTGTGCTACTTTCACATTCCACCAGAATCCCCTCAATATGGTTTTGTTGTTATTGTTTGTGTTTTAGTAATTCCTTCCTTTGTTTTATTTTATTTTTTTTGAGACAGAGTCTTACTTTGTTGCCTGGGTTAGAGTGCCGTGGCATTAGCCTAGCTCACAGCAACCTCAAACTCCTAAGCTCAAGCAGTCCTTCTACCTCAGCCTCTTGAGGAGCCAGGACTAGGGGCACTCACCACCATGCCTGGCTATTTTTAGTAGAGACAAGGTCTCACTCTTGCTCAGGCTGGTCTCAAACTCCTGAGCTCAACCAATCCTTCTGCATTGGTCTTCCAAGAGTGTTAAATTTACAGGCTCATGCAACCAAAGAAAGCCAAGCACTTTATTACTTTCTGGCACAAAAGTCTCCAGGACTATCTTGAATACTTTTCTGTTCTAGCTCTCTAATCAGACGTTTCTACAAGGAGTCCTGTTTCCTTTTTGAGAATGGTATTAGAAATCAGCATCCTCACTTCTAGATCCTCTCAGCTGACAAAACAAGGAAATTTAAGCTATACACAAACCTTGTGTATACACATATCTGTATTACATATATTAAACTAAACACATGTGCACACAGATGTCTTCAATCCATTACCATGTGGATAAAAATTAACATTTAAAATATGTACATTTTAGAGGATAGCCTTCTAAATTAAAACCCAAATCATGGGAAATTTAAAACCTAAAATTAGTTTTACTAAGGATATTCCAAAGTGTTTTAGCATCTTTGATGAGATGGATGAATATATATTTTTTAAAACTAAAAACATAAATTATGAACCTGATTGGATCCATTCTTGACTATGAGGAATTAAGGAAATTAAGAAAAAAAATATATATGCAACTGAGCAATAACTCTCTCTGTAAGCCCAGAGTCTCTGTATTTGTATTCTCATCTCTCTTTCACCATCTCTCTCACCCTGTCGAGCCTCTTGAACTTGAAAGGAACTACCCCAGGGTCCCAGGCTGGGGCCCTCCAATTTGCAGCTTCAGAGTCAAAGCTGTAAATATTCAGAGGGAGCAGCAAGGGAGGGCCTGGAGCTTTGTGGCTCCAAAGAAGAGACTGGACAATCAACCTACAGACCTACCTGCTGGTGAACTGGCCTACGTACTGGTGACCTGCTGTTACCACCAAGCCCAGGTGGGCGGGGTCCACTTTTGGGGTGCTGAATTTTGAACATATCCAGTGGGCCATAAACTGGGAGTCATTTTCTTATCCACCAGTATGCATCTTGTAAAGGTCCTTAGTTTCAAGGTGTCCAGTGGGACAGTGGTGGTGTTAGGAAGCCCCTTTGGTACCAGGGGTAGGTGGTGGATCTTCCCAAGTCTTAGAGCTGTGTATATGAAAGCTACCTCTGATGGCTCCTTCTCACCACATTATCACCCAGTCCCTTCTGGAACACAGCATCTCCTGTGATAGTGCTCTGATGAGGGACAGAACACTAGAGGCTGGTCTCCTACCCTGTCTTCCCACTCTCATCCACTACTTGAAGCTGAGGAGAAGCCACCATGGGTTTGGAAAGTCCAGAAGCCCCACAGATGCAGCCCCATCTCTTCTATGAAATTAGCTGCCCACAAATGTTCAGTTATAATTAATGGATGGTCACCCCCAAGAGAAGGCATTTTCTGCTCTCTGTTAGGTATAGTGGAGAAGAGCAGACCTTTCCATTGTAGCAAGTAAGAAAAATATCTCATTTCCCCACTTCTGTTATAGACAATGTACAACTTGTTCTCTTGCAAACTTGATACTTTGCACTGTAAACATTTTTATATATTATTCATAGTGGATTAAAAATGAATGTACTCTTTACCACAGTTCTATGGCACAGTGCATTAAAAATAAATGGGAAAGGCTCTTCATCCAAGGTAGTTGCAAACATTATATCAGCCTGGATGTGGTGGCTAAAATTTGTAATCTTAGCATGCTGGCAGGATTAGGTGGGAGGATTGCTTGAGCTCAGAAGTTAGAGACCAGCCTGAGTAAGAATGAGATCCTCTCTCTACTAAAAACAGAAAAACTAGCTGGCAGGCACCTGCAGTCTTAGCTACTTGGGAGGTTGAGGCAGGAGGATGTTTTGGGCCCAAGAGTTTAAGGTTGCTGTGGGTAATGATACCACAATACTCTACCCAGAATAACAGAATAAGAATCATCTTAGCTTTCATAACTTAGGAATTTTGTCAGATGATTATGAAGATAGTTGAAAAGTCCAGTAAATTACTTACTTGCATTAATACAATTTGCATGAAAATATTTTGCTAAAAGAGGTTAGAGACCACAGTGAGAGTCAGCAAGAGCCTACACATATTTGAATGTTGGAAAATTTTTATCAATTAGAGAATATACAATGACTAATTTTAAATATTTGATATCTGAAACAGAAAATGCAACAGATAACCTTGAGTTTAGGTGAACATTTAAAACCACATATGGTACTAATGATCTGCACCTTTCAAAAAGCTCAGGGCTTTAGTTACCCTTCTCACTGTCCTTCTGCTGTCCTTGAGTTGTATGACGGCAATGATGACAACACCAGGGCCATTTGATGTAATCTCTCCAGCAGAGACAAGAACATCCCTCATCAAACTGGTACACAACACCAATTTCATCTAGTGAGGAATGGAAATTTTGGATTACTTTAGGATATAGAAATGGTAACATTTTATGGCAATCCCTCAAACAGATAAACAGAGAGCATGTAAACAATTAATAGGAATGGGAACATTAAATGAGTTCTCAAAATACCACCATATAAAAGAAACTAAGTTTTAGATTTTTACCAAACTCTGAAAATACTCTGAATTGTAATCAACTGAACTACATAAGGGTCTCAAATCACAGATTTTTAAAGCATATACCCTGATCATGGAGCTGGACAGTGGGAGGAACTGTAACATCAGCTGTAACACCACAGTCAGGGCAAAACTTCAGAATTACAATTGTGGAGTACAATTCTTTGGAGTTGCTTTGATCTTGCTTGGATTTATTTTTGAATCTATCTAGTGCAACACATAGTTATATAATTATTAAAATGATTTCCTTCAATAAATATTAAGATTACTCCATAAGGCCTTCTTTAATGTGAATACCATTCAAAAGATAAGAAAATCAAAGTAAATTTGAGGAATTTTAGTTCTATGTTCATGTTTAATATTTTTCATTTTTAAAATATCCCTCTTCCATGCCTTAATACAACGAACAGTAAATCTAATATATAGATACCTCCCCACCCAGCATCGCTGACCCTCTGTCTCTCCATCTCTCCTACTCAATGACACTTTAGGGAAGCTACTTTCATCTCTGCACCCATGTATTTTCTAAGTCCAGGAACCTGGACATTTTCTAGGCCTCTTCTTCATCCCTCATCACCAGCAAGTTCAACAGGGTCAATGACTTGGCAATTATCAAATGGGCTGCAAAAACATTCTGGTGCAGAATGTTCTTGGTATAGTCTACTATATATATCTAGTAGAGGGATTGTAGGATTGAATGGTAGGTCTACTTTTAGTTCCTTGTGTATTATCCAAACTTCCTTCCAAAAAGCTCATATTAGCTTGCATTCGCACCAGCAGTGTAGAAGTGTTCCCTTCTCTCCACATCCATGCCAACATCTATAGTTTTGGGATTTTGTGATGTGGGCTAGTCTTACTGGAGTTAGATGATATCTCAAAGTGGTTTTGATTTGCATTTCTCTGATGATTAAAGATGGTGAGCATTTTTTCATGTGTTTGTAGGCCATGTGCCTGTCTTCATCAGAGAAGCTTCTGTTCAAGTCTCTTGCCCACAATGAAATGGGATTATTTGTACCTTTCTTATTAATTAGTTGCAGTTCTCTGTGGATTCTAGTTATCAAGCCTTTGGCAGAAACATAAACTGAAAAGGGCTGTCTGCTTGCTTTACTTACTGTGTTCTTGGCAGTGCAGAAGCTTTTTAGTTTGATCAGATCCTAGTAATGTATTTTTGGTATTGCTTTAATTGCCTGGGGGGTGTCCTCCTCATAAAATATTCTCACAGGCCAATTTCTTCAAGCATTTTCCCTGCACTCTATCCTAGTATCTTTATATTTTCATGTTGTAAGTTTAAATCTTTTATCCAGTGAGAAACAATTTTTGTTAATGGTGAAAGGTGAGAGTCCAATTTTAGTCTTCTGCAGGTCGCTAGCCAGTTCACCCATCACCATTTGTCAAATAGGGAATCATTCCCCCAATTAACACTTTTGATAGGCTTATCAAAGATCAAATGACAATAAGTGGCTGGGTTCATCTCTTGGTTTTCTGTTCTGTTCCATATATCTACCCTTCTATTTTTGTGCCAGTACCATGCTGTTTTGATCACTATAAATTTATAGTATAGCCTGAAGTCTGATAGCTTGATTCCTCCTGACTTTTTATTTCTGAGTAATTTGTTAGCTATTTGGGGTCTTTTATCATTTCATATAATCGAAGTACTATTTTTTTCAGATCTTTAAAGTAGGATAATGGTGCTTCAATAGGTATTGCATTAAATCTGTATATTGCTTTGGGAAGTATGGCCAATGTTGATTCCTCCTAGCCAGGATCATGGTTGGGAAGATCCCATGTCTTTCCATTTGTTAACACTTTGAGCTACTTCTTTTCTCAGAGCTTCATAGTTCTCTTTATAGAGATTTTTCACATCCTTTGTTAGGTAAATTCCCAGATATTTTATCTTCTTTGGCACTACTATAAAAGTAAGAGGCTTTGACTATTTTTTTCAGCTTGACTATTGTTGGCATATATAAAAGCTACTGATTTGTAAGTAAGGACTTTGTATCCTGAAAGGCTGGTATTCCTTGATCACATCTAAGAATTTTCTAGTTGAGTGTCTGGGGTTTTCCAGGTATAACATCACGTCATCAATGAAGAGTGAGAGTTTGATCTCCTCTGACCCCATTTGGATACCCTTGATTGCCTTCTTTTGCCTGATTGTGATGGCTAAGACTTCCATTACTATGTTGAATAGCAGTGGAGACAATGGGTATCCTTGTCTATTTCCAGATAAGAGTGAAAATGATTTCAATTTTGCTCCATTTAACATGATATTGGCCATTGTTTGCTGTAGATGGCTTCTATCAGTTTAAGAAATGACCCATATAAGCCTATTTTCTTAAGTGTTCTGATTATGAAAGGATGTTGGATGCTGTCAAAAGTTTTTTCTGCATCAATTGAGAGAATCATATAGTCATTATGTTTTATTTATGTGATGTATTATATGTATAGATTTACATATGTTGAACCAACCTTGTAACACTGGGATAAAACCAATTTGGTCATGGTATATAATTTTTTTGATGTGTTGTTGAATTCTGTTTGCTAGGATCTTCTTTTTCTTTTCTTTTCTTTTTTTTTTTTTTTTTGTTACAGTTTGGCCAGGACTGGGTTTGAACCCACCATCCTTGGTATATGGGGCCAGCGACCTACTCATTGAGTCACAGGCCCTGACCCTAGGATCTTATTAAATATTTTTGCATCAATATTCATTAATGATATTGATCTATAATTTTCTTTCTTTGTTGAGTCCTTTCCTGATTTGGGGAACAGGGTGATATTTGCTTTGTAGAATGTGTTGGGAAGTATTCCTTCTTATTCTATGTTTTATAGAAGGTTATGTAATCTAGGTACTAGTTCCTCTTTAAAGGTATGGTAGAATTCTGATATGAAGTCATTTGGTCCCAGACTTTTCTGTTTGGGGAGATTTAATGTAGTTGATGCTATTTCAGTGTTTGATATGCTCTATTCAAAATTTCTATATCTTTCTGGTTGAGTCTAGGAAGGTGAAGTACTTCTAGGTATTGGTCCATTTTCATATTTCTGAGAATAGGATTTTTGGTAGTAATCACTAAGGAGTTTTTAAATTCCTGAGGTGTCAATTGTTACTTCTTTATCATTTCTGATTGGCAATATTAGGGATTCTATTTTTCTGTTTCTGGTTAGGTTAGCTAAAGGTTTATCAATTTTGTTCATCCTTTCAAAAAACCAACTTTTTGTTTCACTGATCTTCTGAATGATTCTTTTGTTTTCAATTTTATTTAATTCTGCTCTAGTTTTGGTTATTTCTTTTCTTCTACTGGGTTTGCAGTTGGAACATTCTTTCTTTTCCAGTTGCTTCAGATGACCTATTAAGTTGTTGACTTCCTTTCTGTTTTCTTGGTGAAGCTTCCAATGCTATAAATTTCCCTCTTAGGACTGCTTTTGTAGTATCCCACTGGTTTTGATAATTCATGTCTTCATTATCATTTTAGTCCATAAATTTGGTAATTTCCTTCTTAATCTCATCTTTGAGCCAGCTATCATTTAGTATAAGGTTATTTAGTTTCCATGACTTTGTTTGAGTGCAAGGATTCCTATTGCCATTGAGTACAACTTTTATTCTGTGATGGTCCAAGAAAATACAGGAATAATTTCTTTTTTTTTTTTTTTTTTTGAGACGGAGCCTCAAGCTATCCCCCTGGGTAGAGTGCCTATGGCATCACAGCTCATAGCAACCTCCAACTCCTGGGCTCAAGTGAGTCTCCTGCCTCCACCTCCCAAGTAGCTGGGACCACAGGCATCCGCCACAACGCCTGGCCATTTTTTTGGTTGCAGCCATCATTGTTGTTTGGCAGGCCTGGGCTGGGGATTCAAACCCACCACCTTAGGTGTACGTGGCTGGCGCCTTAGCCGATTGAGCCACAGGTGTCGAGCCGAAATAATTTCTATTCTTTTGAATTTGCTGAGGTTAGATGTGTGACCTGAGATGTGATCAATTTTGGAGGATGATCCATGGGCTGATGAGAAAAATGTATATTCAGTTTTATTAGGATGAAATGTTCTGTAGATGTCTGTTAATCTGTTAATTCCATTTGTTCTAGGGTTGAGTTTAAGTTTATTATTTTTTTGTTTAGTTTCTTCTTAGAGGATCTGTCCAGAACTGCCAAATGGGTGTTAGAATCTCCAACTATTATGATGCAGTTAAGACATCAAATTGTTCATATCTGTTAGGGTTTACTTTATAAATTGAGGAGCATTCTGGCAGGTGCATAAATGTTAATTATCGAAATCTCTTCATGTTGAGTGTTTCCTTTGACAAATATGTAGTGTCCATCATTATCTTTCTTTATCTTTGCTGGTTTTAAACCAATTTTATCTGCAAATAAAATTGCAGCCCCTGCTTTTTTTGATTTCCATTTGCCTGTATTATAGATGACCGTCTTTTCACCCTGAGTCTTTTTTTATTCTTTTTTGAGACAGAGCCTCAAGCTGTCACCCTGGGTAGAGTGCTGTAGCATCTCAGCTCACAGCAACCTCCAAATCCTGGGCTCAAGTGATGTTCCTTTCTCCACCTCCCAAGTAGCTGGGATTGCAGGTGCCTGTCACAATGCCTGGCTATGTTTTCGGTTGCAGCCATCATTGTTGGTTGGTGAGCCTGGGCTGGATTCGAACCTGCCAGCCCAGGTGTATGTGGCTGGTGCCGTAGCTCCTTAAGCCACAGGCACTGAGCCAGTCTTTTTTTATTCTTAAGGTAAGATGAGCCTCTTATACACAACATATTTCTGGCCTGAATTTTTATATCCAGCATCCAAACTGTGCCTCTTTAGAGGACAATTGAAGCCATTCACATTAATTTAGAGTATTGATATGCATGGTAGTGTTTTGGTTGTCATGTTTTTCAAATGTCCAGTGGATATTTTTAATCCTTTCAGCATTACAAATGTTAAGTTTTGTTCAAGGCTTTCTGGGTGTGTTTACTTTGGTGGTAAACCATTGTGTTGATCATTATGGAGGATGGGTCTGAGAATGTCCTGGAGAGCTGGTTTAGTGATGGCAAGTTTCATCAACATGTGTAAGCCAATAAAGTATTTGATTTCTCCATCACAAATGAAACTCAGTTTAGCTGGATACAGGATCCTGGGCTGAATGTTTTTTTTTTTTTTTTATTTCCTTAGGAGATTGAAGTTTGAAGACCATCCTCTTCTGGCTTGAAAAGATTTGGCTGAGAGATGTGCAGTCATTCTAATATTCTTCCTCTTATAGGTAATGCTTTTCTTATGTCTGGCTGCTTGCACAATTTTCTCCTTCATATTACCTTTGACAAAGTTAATTACAATGTGTCTAGGAGATGCTGTATTTGGATTGAGTCCTGCTGGAGTTCCAAAACTGTCTACTATGTGAATTCTGTATCTCTTGCCATGCTTGGGAAATTCTCATCCATAATATCTTGGCATCTATACCTTTAGAACCATTCTCTATTTCTAGAGGAATTCTTATAAGACAATGTCCCATCTTTTGGAGTGGTCCCACAGCTCTCTCAGGGAATGATCAGTTTTTGTTTGCCATCTCACTGCCTCTTTGAGCATGTGAGAACGTTCAAAAGCTTTGTCTTCGATTTCAGAGATCCTTTCTTCTGCCTGATCCACTCTATGACTCTGGGATTCTATTGTATTTTGGAGTCCCTCAAGTAACTTTTTCATTTCCTTGAGCTCTGCTATCTCTTTTCTTCTTGTGTCCATATCCTTGGAGATTTTGTCTTTGAATTCATTCATTTCTTGAGACAACTTTTGCACAACTCTTTGGATTTCAATTTCCATCTTTTCCTCCATTCTATTAATTTTATTAGCCATCTGTATTCTGAATTCTATTTCTGACATTTCAGCCATTTGTTTATGAATGGCATCTTCTGTTGTATCTCCTTTGTTGTTCTTTGGGGGAGTTGATCTTCTCTGATTATTCGCATTGCCACAGTTTTTCTGCTGGTTCTGCCCCATGATTATTTTTCACAGTTTGGCTAGTGAAGCTGGTAGGGTGAAATTGGGTTGAGGGCTCCAGGAGTTGTAGTTAACCAGCCCTTTACCAAAGAACTGGGACTGGTGACTATGGCTTTTCCCCTACATCTTTACAATGGTTCCTTGCAGTCCTGCAGCCAGAGACTCTGAGGACCTGACTGGTGTTATGGGGATAGGTGGTTCTGTCTCGTGTTCAGCCAGCCTCTATCCAATCCTAGTGAGTCAGGGTAGTTAGGCTGAAATCTCAGCTGAGGAGACATACAAGCAACTAAGACATGCTGGCCCCTACCAGCAACAATTGGAAGAGGAGAATCAGTCCCTCACATTACAACACAATCAGGGCTCAACTTTGCAGGGTCCCTGGGTGTCCAGCCCAAGTCAAGAGTTCCAAACCATTTGTCCCAGGGTAGCACAATCACTGCTAAACTGGGAGAGTTCAAAAGGACTCCAGCAACCAGACAGCAAAGATCCACTAGCAGCTCAAGTGTGGCTCCCTCTGGTGTTTAGTGGAGTCAGGAAAGCCCACCCAGCAAAAGAGTTAGTTTGGGGGGGGGTGTTGGTGCCTCCTTCTCCACCTTATAGCACAGCCATGCCCTGCTACTGGTAAGCCTGTGGCACTATGGCCTAATTCCCTCCAATGAGCAAATGTGCCAGGGGTATGCACCTGGCAGACTCTGTCTCAAAAAATAAAACCAAAAAACAAAACTTTGTTTTATGCATTAGAATACACAAAACAGCACAACAATAACCAAAGGTAACATTTATGGAGACCTTAGCAGGCCCTGCACTAAGTACCTTTGCATTAAGAACACACTTAATCTTCACAACAACCCTACAAGGTAGTAACATTATATACCCATTTTGCAAGATCAGAGGGTGGGTAATTTGCCCAAGACTTACACAGATAGGATGAGCAGCTGACAGAAGAGGGAGGAAAGGTAGACAGAAAACCAGCAGACAGGGTTAAAGAAAGAACAGAAAGAAAAAAAAAGAACAAGATAGATCTGGGGTTGGTGAGAGAGGAAACAAAAGAAGAAAAGGAACAGAAAAGAATTGTTCCTACTCTGATCAAGTTTATAATATGGCTAGAGAGGCTAAGAGTACCACATGAAAAATACCAGAGAATACTATAGTTGGTATACTAGGAGTCAGCTTCAAGGTCCAAAATTTCTACAGAAGAAAATGTTTAGGTTACAAAGGAAGACAAGCTGAAGAACCAGAAGAAAGGAGATGTAACAGAAAAGCACAAATTTAAAAGTAAGGATGGCATGGAAAGAAAGCACATGTGGAGCACTGGCCTGCTTGATGTGGAGATGAGCTCTGGCAAAGTTCAAAGAAGTGGAGAACCCTAACTGTCTAGGACAGAAATTTGAATTAGAATGGATAGGCACTAGAAATCATTAACGGTTTCTTTTGGAAAATAAAACCTGTATTTTAGAGTTTAAGATGCCAGGTTTAGAGAAGGAGAGCTGAAAACCACATGCTCCCATCTTTCTCCCAAAACATCAAGGTATCTCAAGTGTTGTGCTGGTCCACTTCGCACCCAAGATTCTCCAATCTCTTCTTTGCAGGATCCCTTCCTAGTCTTCTAGCTGTAGAAAACCTTTTCATGTTCACATGCTACCATCATTTACCTTCACCCTACCATTACCCAGTTTTAAATTTAGATCCCTTGATCATATGGAAAGGGTAATGTCAGATGACATTTAAAAGAAAAAAGTTCATGTAATTTCCATTAATTTTTTTTTGTTTGTCTGTTTTTTTGGAGACAGAGTCTCACTTTGTCACTCTCAGTAGAGTGCCATGCATCATAGCTCACAGCAACCTCCAACTCTTAGGCTCGAGTGAGTCGCTTGCCTGCAGCCTCAGACTATAGGCACTGGTCACAATGCCTGGCTATTTTTAGAGACAAGGCCTTGCTCTCACTCAGGCTTGTCTTGAACTTGAGAGCTCAGGCAGTACATCAGCCTTGGTCTTCCAGAGTGCTAGGATTACAGGCCTGAGCCACCAGAGCCCAGCCAATTTCCATTAATTTGTGAATGGCCCTCACTACTCTTCACCCCATAAGGGCAGTGGAAGTAGTGATGCCGGACAAGGTGGCATCGAGACTGGCCACCTTGGCCCTGGACCTATTGCTGTTGTGGCAAATTCAGAGGGACACAAGCCAGGAAGACACTGGCACTATGCTGTCTCCTCACTGGACTTCTGACAAGTTAATTCCTCCAGTGCATCCCTGATTGGTTTGTTTGCAAAACCTACCCCTGATTGGTCTGTTTGCAAAATCTATCCCTAATTGGTCTGTTTCCAAAACCTGCTCCTGATTGGTCTGTTTTCAAGACCTGAAAGCTCATTGGACAACTACCACTATATAAGCCCGCCCCTAAGCAGAGAGCCCAAGGACAGACCTCCGAGAGATAGCAGAGAGCAAGGAGGTTTGGTCCTTTGTGAGCTGTAACACTTGTATTATAAAACCTATCTTACTGCTGATCCTGCTCTGCAAGGAGGTTTGGTTCTTTGTGAGAGTTGTAACACTTGTATTATAAAACCTGTCTTACTGCTGATCCTGCTCTGCAAGGGGGTTTGGTTCTTTGTGAGAATTGTAACACTTGTATTATAAAACCTATCTTAATGCTGCTCCTGCTCTGCAAGGGGGTTTGGTTCTTTGTGAGAGCTGTAACACTTGTATTGTTGAATAAAACCTAACCTACTGCTGATCTTGTGGTCCGTTGCTTAATTCTTCGAACCGCTGAGACCAAGAGCCTGGAAGTCTGGTATCAGTAGTACAGTGGGAAAAGCATGAGACATAGAATACCAATTTCAGGACTTTCACTGAGTGTGTTATGCTGGGTAAATTTCTCAGGACCAAAAGAAGATGAATTTTCAGTTTGAGATATTATTGTTTGCACTACTAAATTATTAGATTTAATGATGAGTGGTCCTACAACACAGGCACCAGTTTACATCTGTGGACTGATTTCTAAGAACAGATTAAACATAAATCTTATTTAATTAATTTAATCAGAAGTATACAACTTGAAATTATCCACAATCCTATATAATTAAAGGACCATTTACCTTTAATGTAGAACTAAATGATAGAACTATCCTGAGCTACAGTTAAATCTCAAAGGATAGCAAGCATTTTTCAAAGAGCAATTCACATGAATAAGAACACACCTGAAAGTGTAAGAAAAAGCAGAACAAGTTCTGGAGAAAACTATCTCCTCAAACCAACCATGATGACAGGCTTAGCAATTTTACAGAACACCAAGGTTGCAAATAAAGAAATGACAATGCCTAAATGAAGCTACAGGTTCAGAAATTTCATGTGACAAGAACTAAATAAATCATTTCCCAGCAAGGTTTATTAGGCCACTTAGGTAATAATGGTTTAAGTTTAAACACACACACACACACACACACACACACACACATATATATATATATATATATATATATATTCTGTTTGGAGGTAGAGTGCTTCTACAGAGTACATATTCTATAGCTTGGGGTAGAGTGTTCTATCAAATCATT
>CAUYQV010077934.1:0-26756 GCA_963574575.1 Galagoides demidoff
CCTCCAACTCCTGGGCTCAAGCGAGTCTCCTGCCTCCACCTCCCAAGTAGCTGGGACCACAGGCGCCCGCCACAACGCCCGGCCATTTTTTGGTTGCAGCCATCATTGTTGTTTGGTGGGCCCAGGCTGGGGATTCGAACCTGCCACCTTAGGTGTACGTGGCTGACGCCTTAGCCGATTGAGCCACAGGTGCCGAGCCCCCCATTCTAATCTTGATGTCTCTCTGAGCTGTGAGGGTCAGGGGTTGGAGCAGGTTCTTGTTTTAGACACACTATATCTCCTAATGTCTCAATTTTCCCATTTATAAAAGTGAGAATGATCCTGAATCCCCCTTTTTCCTGGGAGTATTGGGAGGACTAATGGCTAGTAGATTAGGACCTTGGTTTTCAAACTGCTTGAAGGAGATCCACAGTCTAGTAACCCTTACTGATATCAAAATAAAACAACAAAGAATGTTTTGACAATTATAATATTCAAACAGAACAAAACGAAATCTTTCTTAGGATATGTCCCAGAAAAAAATTTATGCAGATTCCAACACAGATACCTACATCTCTATATACTTAAAAAATTTACACAAAAGCAAGCATTCTCTTTTATACCTTACCTTTTTTAATTCCTTAATAATTTTTTCAGCCCTTTGGGAGACCTGACCTAGGGCCAAAAATAAAGTTACCTGTAGTCACGAGCCTATGCGATTTGGATACTAACCTGAAAATAAGAACAATAATAATAATTTGAAGGGCTTACTCCTTTTTGTCTAGATAGACCTACCTTACTCTACTTAGTCTCACTCTGAAGGTGAATCCTAATTTATTTTGCCATTTCCCATCGATGGGACCTGTGGTTGTTTTTGTTTAGTGATATTTCTTAGTGTACTTTTCAAAGTTTGTATCTAAAGAATAACTTCCTAGGGATTACTGGATCAAAGCTTGGATAGAATTTGTCCAGTCATCTAGGATTATTTTTTCTTTGTCAAATTAAACGGGTGAAATGAAATGGAAAGTCTGTGAGGCCCCTCTGTAATTTGGTTTACATGTGGACCACCGTGGTAATGCCCACTCTCACAGCCTATCACTTTATAACTGGGAATGCTGTGATGCTAGGTGACAGATGCCACGGGTATATCTGGCTCTATCTCTAATGATACCTCCTCTGGCCAGCAGGTTGATGGGAGTGCCTCGGTGGGGAAGGAGTTCATAACTACCACTCCCTCCATCACCACAGAGACCATATCAACCACCATGGTAAGCAGAAACTGGAAGGCCTTGTTCTTGGACCGCTCCTTTGCCTTTCTCAAAACAGCCAGATAATAAGCTAACCTTGCTTGACTGCTTTAGGAAGTCCTCAGCTGCCCTCACTGCATTAGTCAGATGTTACTGTCTGGTACCTTAGTTGCACGGGACATACAGTCAGACCTCAGTTTTCCAAATTAAATAATGTAAGGGATAGAATCTTGGAGCCTCATTTATCTGGACCATCTCAGCCATGGGATGAGATGAGGGAGGGTGGGACTGTTTGGTTATTGGCACACATGAATCTCATCTCATATCAAGATTCCACTGGTGTAGCTGAGCATGGTGGTGCATCCCTATGGTCCCATCCACTTGGGAGGCCAAGGCAGAGGGATCACCTGGGCCTAGGAATTCAAGGTTACAGTAAAGCTGTGATCATGCCACTCCACTCCAGTCTGGTGACAGAGAAAGATTCTGTCACTTAAAAAACAAAAAAAATTAAGATCCTACTGGCAAATCTCACCTCCAGTCTGAACTCTGTGCCTGAGAGTTCCTGTTGGCCCATCCTGGTGGCTGTACATTTTCTCGAGTCTTGGACCACTTCCTTGCCTTGGTCAGAAGATGGCATGCAGTGAACTCGAATTGGAAACTCAGGATTTTGGGCCACCTCCTGAGGGATCTTGTGTGTCTGCTACCCATTTGCTGACTGACCCATGAAGGATAGTACTTGGCCCCAGGTGTTCTCACCTGTATAATGCCAATAATCCTCATTCTGCAGTTTTCTAAGAGACTCCAATAACATTAAATCCTTTAATAATGAAACAGATCAGAGAGTATTCAGCACATAGCTTATGGTTCTAGGCAGTGTGCTGAGAGTTTGGAATGGATTATCTCACTGGATCTTCACAGAGACTGTGAGGTAGATGCTCTTTCTTCTACATCCTTTATAGATGAGGAAACTGAAGTTCAGAGAGGTAAAGTGGCTTACCCAAGGTCACATAACCAATAAGTAGTAGTGCCAGGTTAATCCTAGGCACTCTGACACCAGAAGCCACACTTTCACCCCAACCACTCTGCTCTGCTGCCTTCTCCTGACTATTATGGACACTGGCCACATGGGGCTGGGGCTAGAGAAGGTAGCAATGCCTGAGTCAGATTGTTCTTGAACTGCTAAGAAATTGTTTTCAAATGCTTTCTCTTGCCAAACGCCTGAAGGGGGGACTACCCAGCAGGTAGGTTTTGAATAAATGGAGAGTTTGAGATCAGTAAACCCAAAGTGGTCACCAGCTTGCACACTTTTCCCTGGTCACTCAGCTCCTCCTCTCCTGCAGCCCTTCACCATGTATCATTGGGATGCTTGTAAGGCTAATTTAAATTCATCCTTCTGGAGAGCAAACAATTACACCATTCATCTATCCATCCATCCATCCATCCATCCATCCATCCATCCATCCATCCATTCATCCATCCATTCATCCATTTGTTCCAAAAACATTTATTAGTCTCTACTCTTCTTGGAATGGGGATACAGAGTTAAAGAAAATATACTTCCTGCTAGGATTCATTCATTCAAATTATCATTGTAAGCACCTTTCATGTGCTGCACCCCCGTATTTAGGTTCCGGGCACACAGTGGTGAACAAGGCCCAGCTCTCCTACTTCTTGGCTGGATGACCTTGGGCAAGTTATATGAACCTCTCCAAGCCTCAGTTTCTACTTCTGTAAAATGGGATGGGAGTGGAGGGCAATAATAGCACATACCTCCGAGGGTTGACATGAGGATGAACTGAAGGATCTGTGTTACTGAGAATACTTCCTGGCACATAGTAAGTGGTCTGTAGATGTGAGCTTCTGTTATCTCTTTCCTTCCTTCATGGATCAGTGTAATAATGCTATCCTAGAGGCCATGGGATGACACCTCTGCCCGGAGGAGCTGGGGAAGGCATTATTGTAGAGTAAGTTAAGATGTAGGCCTTGGGGGGAGGCATTCTAGACAGTGGGAGGAGCAGGTACAGGCAGGGAAGTACTGGACCATAGACAAGTGGTCACGGAAGCCAGGTGTCAGGTGGGTGCAGAAGGAACAGGGGCAAAAGAGGCTGGAAAGGAAGGCTGAGCCAGACCTTGAAAGGCCCCCAATGTCAATCTTCCAAGTTCAATCTTCATCCTGCAGACAATGGGGAATCACTTAAATTTTTACAGTAGGAGCATGATGTCATCAAATCTATGTTTCTGTGTTTTAGAATGGTTATTCTAGCAACCTGTGTGGAGCAGGGACTGGAGCAAAAGTTCCTATCTCCCCCTCTCTCCTTTCTCCTTCTTTCCTTCCTTCAACATGTATTTATTGAATACCTACAATGTGTGAAGTTCTGTGCCAGGCACAGTACTGAAGAAGACAGAGGCATTCCTGAGCTCTGGGGCCCACGAGCCACTGGGAGATAGGGAGAGAAGGCAGAGAACCAGCTTAGAGGCTCGTGCCCAGGCAGAGGTGAGCTGGAGTGTAAGGAGGTGGATGCTGAGGAGGGGTGAGGGTTAAGGGATGCCTGGAGGGAGGGAAGTACAGATTCAGTCATTGGTAGAATATTCAGGGGACAGGAGGAGGAAAGATGGGCTGGTGATGACGCCCAGTAGCCAGCAGTCTCAAAGTATAGTCCCAGGAACTTGTTAGCAAGGCAAATTCTTGGACCCCACTCTTGACCTATTGACTCAGAGACTCTGGGGTGAGGCCCAGCAGTCTGTGTTTTCACAAGACCCCCTGGTAATGACCTTCAAATTCGAGAACTACTGATATAAACAGAGAGCACTAGAGCAGGGGTGTCCAACCTGACCCATGGGCCACATGCTGATTTTGTGAGAACTTTTTTTGCTTATCTATGGTGTTAAATATCATGAAAAATATGCACAGACCTTTTTTTTGGTTTTGTTTTTGTTTTTTGCTAATAAGCTTTCATTTGTGTTTTTGTATTTAATGTGTGGCCTGGGACAACTCTTACCTTTCCAGTGTAGGGCAGAAAAGAAAAAAAAGGTTGAACACACCTGCACTAGAGGAAAATGCTCTTTGGTGCAGCAAATTCTATTTGAAATCAGCTAAGTCTGAGGTGTCTGTGGGACATTCCCAGAAGAAGATGTCTAGGAGACAGTTGTTTTAAAGGTTTGAAATCCTGTGTATTATAGAATGTTTTTTTAAAAAGAAAAAACAGTTTGAAAAGACCTGGGCTATAGATGAAGGAATAGGGGACCTGGGCCTCAGCATGATTCAGCAGAAGCTCTGGAGTGGCTGAGGTGGCCCAGAGAGTGGTGGCAAGTAAGAAGAACTTCAGTGTGGAGGAGGTGAGGTGAGATGTTTACCTTGGCCAAAAAGAGGAACTGCCTATCCTTGAGACTGGAGAGGGGACTGGCTCAAGATACAGGGGAGGCAAGGAAGAGCAGATGGTGTCTTGTTTTGAATGACCTGTGTCCCCAGTAGTGGCCTCTGTTTTAGTGTAAAAGTAGAGGCATGGCTTTGCCCTGGGAAAGGCAGCAATGAGAGAATAAGAGGCTTTAGGGAAGAATGGTCCAGCATGACACTAGGATTCAAAGGGGCTAGTGGCCATTTACTAAGCCAAGAGAAAGGAAGCATGGAACCTGGAAGCTGCCCTTTGAAGGTCTGCTGCTGGGCCACGTTCTGGACTATAGGTGCATCTGAGAACAGGCCTTGTGGTGCAGTGCCAAGCACCAGGTCACTGAAAGTCTCAGATGGAGACAGGCATGGAGAGAGGCAGGGGAAAGGTAGCAGAGTTCTGTCCTCACCTGCTCTTTGGTAGGCAGAGTTTCAGATCTAGTGCTATGCACAGGTCAGTCTCCTGAGGAGCTGCAGAATGGACAAAATTCTGGGTCCCTGCACAGGCAAGACTGAGCCTGGGATAGTGCAGAAAATGAGAGGTAAAAGCAGGTAGCTGGTCCCCTGGCCAGATGTGTGAACAATTCTAGGAAGATCCAACAGTTAGAACCCAAGGTGAGACCAGGAGAACTGGCTTAAGAATAAGAATTCCATGGGTGGAGTGGTGCAGAAAGTACATGTTAGACTTGGTGCCTAACCACCTAAAGTTCAATTCCAGCTCTATCACTGACTGGCTGGGGGACTTGAACAAGCAAATTAACATTCTCTTGCCCTCCACTTTCTTATCTGTGAAAGAGGAATATTAAAATCTATTTCCTACAGGTGTTGTGAAGGTTAAATGAGATAATGCATGTGACATCCTTAGTATAATGCCTACCTGTGGCAAGTACTCAGAAAACAGCCATTACTATTATATTCCTAATAGACAACTAATGGTCCTAGATTTATCCTACAGATTTAGTTTACAAAGCCCTTTCTTCTCTGTTAGCCTCATAAGGCCTCTGTACATGTGAGGCAGGGTCTATTTTTACAGATGCATCCATAAGGCCCATAAAAAAGTGGCTCGGCTCCAAGTCTCATGGTTTGAAGGTGGCAGGGCCAGCATGTGAGTCTGAATCTCTCAATTTCTTTGTGAGCACTTCTGGAAACAATTCCACATCTTGTTCACCACAGTGTCCCTCACACCAGACACTCCCCAAATGTTTGTTGAATGAGCAAGTGTGCAAGTGAATGACTGAGCAAGCGAGCAAGGGATGAATGAGAGGAGACTGAACTGAGTAATGCCTTCAGTTCTTTGCTTCCACTGTTGCTGCTCTACCTTGTGGCCATGAGAGCTACGTGGCCGCATGCTCTGGCCATCCTGGGGGCCTGCCCACCCGAGACCTGGCCATCTGAGCACTATTGTTTCCCCAGGAGAACAGTCTCAAGTCCGGGAAGGGGGCAGCTGCCATGATCCCAGGCCCACAGACGGTGGCCACGGAAATCCGTTCTCTTTCTCCGGTAAGTGGGCAAGGCCAGCTCAGGCTAGGGGACTCCAAGCTGAGAAAGTGGGCATGGGCCCATGCCTGGCCATCAGCAAGTGAGCATTGAGCTCAGAAGATGCCCTTTTAAGTTCCGAGGCAAGAAATTGGGCCATTTTTGGATGCCCACAGAGTCTACCAGTTGTCCTCCTCCCTCCCCCTCACATGTAAACAGAGCACTGACAGTGCAAGAGTGAAGTAGCCCCTTACCTTGGTGGTACCTTTGATGCCTCTTTTGCATCTGCTGTCCTTATTGACCAGGAAGAGCAATGGGCTAGGAGTCCAGAGGCTTGGATTCTGGACCTGGCTCTCTTAGTGGCTATCCCAAAGTCTGTTACTGTGAGATCTATTCCGGCTCTTTCATTCTCTAAGTCTGATGTTCTAATCATCTAGCCCTGGAGAAAGCATGTTCCTGGCTATGACAGGATGGGGTATTGGGAGGGCTCTGTTTCCATCTTGGACCCCTCTGTGTATTCTTCTAAGATTCTAGGATCTTTAAATTTTAGAGTGTTGTTAGGATTCTGGGCCTCAAGAATCATGGGATCTAGGAATCTTAGATTCCAGGGTTTGAGAATATTATGGGTATAGATTTTGAAGATTCTAGTATTCTTGAATTCTTAATGGTTCAAAGCATCTTGGCTTCAAAACATCACTTTCCTGGGGCCCCTGCCAGGGTCCCTTGGTCTACCCCACCCCAACCCCACCCCTGCAGAACCCAGTGTCCTTACCTGACATTGGGGTGGGGGGTGGTTATATTCTGCAGATCATCGGGAAAGATGTCCTCACCAGCACCTACGGCGCCACTGCGGAAACCCTCTCAACCTCCACCACCACCCATGTTACCAAAGTGAGTAGCAGCAGGGCGCCCCATGCCCCAGCTGGGCTGTAGGCACAGAAGTCATTATTGTTGCCCTGTTTTGGCTTCTCAGTTTGTAATGCAGGCAGAGAAGATGTGTAGTGTCACCAGTTTCTGGAATGCTATGCATTTTGTCCTATGTCACATGTCGTCCTAAGCACAGGCCTTTTCCATACATTGACAGCCAGACTGGGGGGACGAGCCCCTTTCCTTTGAAGTAATTGTGAATCATGGCATTTGTGCCTTATAGACTGTTAGGGCTAGAGGAATATAGAGGTGATGATGTACAGGAGGCTCCACAAGAGTCAGGAAGCCTTTCCTAGAAAAAAAAATAGGATTTGAGCAGGGTCTTAGGAAGCCAGGTAGGACTCTGGAGGGAGGAGAAGACAAATGCAGATGTTCTAAGCAGAGCAGAAGACAGGAGCAGAAACTGCATGTTTGCTCATTCTTTTGTTTATTGAGCAAATGTTAGTAAGCATCAGCTTTATGCTAGCTTGAGGCAGCCATAATTTTGGGGGAAGTAAGAAACACTAGAGTATGTAATAGAGAAATTCAGTTGCACTGGGGGAAAGGGGAAACAGAATATAGAATTAGAAGACTAATACCAGGACACATTTGATTGTGGAGAATCCGAGTCTTAAGGGAAATTGGAAAGCCATGAAGGTTTTTAAATTAGTAAATGACCCAGTGAAAGTAGGTTTAAGGAGAGCATATTAGGTCTACCCAGAGGTGCAGATGGGGGAAAAGAGGGAGAGGTATGGTGAGTGACTGGGGAGAAGGTCTGGACTAGGACGGGAGCAGGGAGGGAAGAGAAAAGGCTAGAAGAGGGAGGCCTTCCTGAGAGCATCAGCCTGACTCAGCCCATGAGGACAAGGGGTGAGAGGCAGGCTGGTTGACATGTGCAAGCCTGAGTGGGTAGGAGGAAGGCAGGGGGGGCAGCAAGGGTTAGAAGCCTGAAGGAGTCAGGTTGAGCCTGGGTGAGTTGGCGGTTCTGATGAGCCATCAGAGAAGTATGGTCAGCAGCACCAGCCCTTTGTGCACACAGACTCTCTTCCAGCCCCTACCCACTCCTCTACAGGGCTCAGCACTTTTTTGTATTCCCACAAAGAACCCCCTCTCACCAGAAGCATTAGTGAATAATTTGACTTCTCTGAAAGCTCTTTGGGGAGGAGGTTTTACATCACATGCCACACAACATACAGCTCAGAAAGCTCTTCTTCCCAAAGTCCCTCTTGGCCTGCCAACTGGGAGCCCTCTTCTCTTTCCGTCCGCTCTTGACCCCAACTAGGATTTCCCGCAGCCACCACCCTCCTTTAACATGCCAAACAAAGAGGTCCTGCCTTGGCTTCTAAATTCATCCAATCCCCCCACCTTCAGAAAACCTTGGAGATCATAAGTATCATCAATGCAATTTTCTCTTGTAGTGTCGTTCTGAGTCATTTAAGATAGAACTTTGTCACCATTCACATTTCATTCATGTGTTCATTTGACAAATCTGCATTCAGCATCACCCTGGTCAGAATGGGCAAGGGAGTTGGGGAGGAAGGGATACAGAGGTGAACAAATACAGACAGGCCCTACCCTCAAGAGCTCACAGCCTGGTGAGCTGAGCAAGGACTGTACACATGTAAGGGTCAGCACCAGGCAGAAGGGCCCAGAACTGTGAGGCTGGAAGCAGAACGTTGCCAGCCAGGCAGGGAGCTGGGCTTGGAAGACCTAGATGGAGCAGCTAAGTAATTGGGGGAGTAGCAGCAACCAGGCAAGATCTGCAGTTTGATATCCCAAAATTAGAAGAGGGAAAAACCAAGGAAGTCAGGAGAGAAGGTAACTGCTGGTTCTCAGCCTTGCCCTTGAGCAAGACTTTGGGTAGGTGCCCTGTTGTGGCTGCTGTCCCGGCAGGACCCAAGAATGACCTCATCTCCCTCTCCCTCCACAGACTGTGAAAGGAGGATTTTCTGAGACGAGGATTGAGAAGCGAATCATCATTACTGGGGACGAAGATGTTGATCAAGACCAGGTATGGGGGTAGAGAACATTATTCCCAGTGGCACCACCCAGTCCCCAATCCTTCTTATATTCGGTTACTTGTGGATAGTTAGCTTATGGGCAGAGAAGGTGTCCACTTCTTGCTAACCCTGTTCAGATAAGAACCCCTCAAGGAAGGGGCATTGAATGGAAGCCAGAAAGATCCAGAAGACCCGAGCTCTAGTCTCTCCCTTTAACTATTTTACTTTGCTCCTCCCTGGGCCTCAGTTTCCCCAGCTGTGCACTAATGGGCCTATGGTTCTCCATAGTCTCTCCCATATTTGATATTTGTGGTTCCTCACTTTTTGTTCTTTTCCACCAGGCACTGGCTCTGGCCATCAAGGAGGCCAAATTGCAGCATCCGGATATGCTGGTAACCAAAGCTGTCGTATACAGAGAAACAGACCCATCGCCAGAGGAGAGGGACAAGAAGCCACAGGTAAGGCTTCTAAGTTCAGCAGCCATGGCAGGGGGAGGAGGAAGCAGTAGAAAGACCCTCTGAGGGTCATTGCCATCTGAGAAGCCAAGTGGTTAGATCCCCAGTGAAGCTTTAACCCCTGTCTTCCTGAATTGTGACTCAGGGGAGAGAGAGGTAGCTCCACCAGATACAAGTCATTGGGCAGGGGAAAGAAGACTGGTTCCTTGGTTTCTTGTAGTCTCAGGCCCCAGACCCAGAAAATAAATACAGAAGTGGTGAGAAAATGGAGAAAGGATTAATAGCAAGTTTTAAGCTGGGACAGATGGAAGCACTCATGATCTTATTGGCTATTGCCTACAAACTAGAAGACAGAAGCAGTCCTACTGGTCCCAATGCCATATTCCTGTCCCTGAGTTTCCGTCTCTATCATTGTCACTGGATGTTGCCAAGGGGGTGTGATGACCAGAGTCCTCGATCTGTCTCTCTTGATTGCAAGCCCTTGACTTCTCAGGCCTTCAGGAGCCAGAATCTCAGGGGCCCCAATATTTTCCTGTTTCTTTCTTGGCTATCAATAATACCTTAGTGAATAAAAGGAATGGGATGATATTGAGACACTTTAGTAGCCAAAATTGGGGAAGGGGCTCTTCTGGCCCCTCTGGAAATTTACTACATTTTATCAGACCTACAAAACAAAATCCAATAGCCATTAAGTTGAGTAAAATAAGCCAGACATAAAAAGTATAAATTGTATGATCCATTCATAGGGAGTCCAAAAACAGGCAAAACTAACCAATGATGATGAAAGTCAGAGTGGCATTACTTCTGGGATGTGGTATTGCCATGGGAGAGCCACAGGGAAACCTCTGGGTTGCTGGAAATGTCAGTCCCATCTTCAACTGGGTGGGGTACATGGGGTATACATATATTAAAATTGTCAAGCTCTTATTTATATTTAGACTTGTGTACTTAACATATTTGAGGTGTTCTACCACAATAAAAAAAATCCATCTCTAAGACCTTTTCTTTTCCCTTTTCCTTGAAGGAAAGAAACCAGTGTTTTCTAGAAAGATACAAAAATGTTTCTTTTTTGTCCTTTAAAAGGCTTTAAAAGGCTGATCTAAACCAGTGCTGTTCAATGGAACTTTCTGCAATGAGGGAAGTGTTCCTCTGTGACATCCAGTATGGTAACCACTAGCCACACAGAGCATAATAGCTCTTGAAATTGTCCAATCTGAAATGAAATGTGCCTAAAATATGTGTAGGATTTTAAAGATTTAATATTTAAAGAAAAGAATGCAAACTATCTCAATAATTTTTATATTGGTTACATTGAAATGATAATGGATATATTGGGCTAAGTAAAATGTATTATTAAAATTAATTCCATGTCTTTTTTATTATATTTTAATGTAAATTAAAATTTAGAATTTTAATTTTGAAATTAATATTTTCTGTTCACCTAGAAACTTTTAGAAAAATAGAAATATATAGAAAATGTAGGAAATTTTATCTAGAAAATCTGTTATCTAGGAAAATTTTAAACTCCGTATGTGACTTACATTCTATTTCTGTTGGACTGTGCTAGTCTAGAAGTGTAAGCTGGCCATAAATGGATCCTACCTCCCTGCTGTCCTCAGTCTTTCGTAGAAGTTATTGTCACTCCTGTCCCCTCAGTTGTCCAATGATTCTTGCTTTTTCTCCCCCAAATCTCAAATTAGTAGAGTATCTGTCACTTGCCAAACTGATGCTGAGCCTGGTATATCACCTGGGGAAGCTTATTTAAAATACAGGTATGAGAGAACCCTTGCATGAAGTCTGATTTAGAATGACTGGACAGGAAGCAGGGTTTGTACTACCTGGGAGTCTTTATACCTTAGTCCAGAAGGAGTCACTCACACCTGGCTGCAAAGAACTCTGTATGGGGGAGTCCAGAGGCCTGCATCCATCCCACTGACTGGTGTGTGACTATGGGCTAGTTTCTTTCCTCATGAAGACTTAGTTTCCTCACTTGCAAAATGAAGAGATGGACCACGCACCCTTCCAATTATATTCTTCCGGCTATTTGCTTTCCTGGGGGGTGGTTGTATGTTTTTCATCCCTTCTGCATTCCCTCTCTCATGCCTCCTCATCTTTCCTATGGCATTCACAGCCAGACCCCCTCCTCTCCATGTCCTTGGCCATTCAGTGCTATTGTCCCAGCCTCCACTTCCTGCCTACCCTACTGCCATGCAATCTTTCACATCTGCCCACCTCGCTGCTCTCTCTGCAGCCTCATTCCCTCCTCCTCACTTCTCTTTAGTTTCTTCTTTCATGCCATTGCCCCACACACCATCATGAACCATTTCTTTCTCTCCTGGAACATTCTGTAAAGGTCACCTTGTTTCTGTTGCCCTGGAGAGCCAGAAGTTTATCTCCCTTGCTTTTTCTGCCCAGATGCTTTCCCCGAGTAAGAGGTACCTCTGACCCTCAGTATAGTTGGACTCACTAATTCTGGGGAAAGATTGCCTCTGAATTAGACAACTCCTTTTTAAAGGGTTTGAAAACATTAACTTAATGGAAGGATGCATCTTGGTACCCCAAGGAAGGGTTTGTAGTCTTGCAAGTCTAGATTTAAATCTCATCCCCTGCCCTTCATTAGCTGTGTAACCTTGAGCAAGTTATTTAACCTCCTCAGTTCATGTTTCCACATCAGCCAAATGGCAATTATCATCATAGCAATAACAGTTGCTGTAGTTTATAATCAGTTTATGTTGTGCCAGGCACCAGACTATGCACTTGGCATAAGCATTGTTATCTGGTCATAGATTTCACACATGAAGAAACTGAGGCCCAGAGATATTAAATGCCTTGTGTACAGTCTTTATTTTTTATTTTATTTTTTTGAGACAGAGTCACAAACTGTCATCCTGAGTAGAGTGCCATGGCATCACAGCTTACAGCAACCTTAAACTCTTGGGCATAAGCTATTCTCTTGCCTCAGCCTCCCAAGTAGCTGGGACTACAGTTGCCCACCACAACACCCAGCTATTTTTGTTGTTGTTGTTGTAAGCTGGCCTGGGCTGGGTTCGAACCCCCTACTGAGCTACGGGCACCACCCTCACTTACCATCTTTAAGCTGGAAACATGGCAATTGATTAGAGAGTCAAACCTAATCTGTTCAATTCCAAAGCTATCCTATGGTCTTAACCTTCCCACCACACTGACCTTTCACTGTGTCTTTCTCATAGGGTTATAGAGAGCATACATATATGGTAGTTAGCAGAGTACCTGGCACATAATAAGTGCCTAATCAAAGTTTATTATGATTATTATTACTATTAACTCCAAGTAGGCTAACAAAATGCTACATTGAGGGGCTGTTGTAATAAACTGAGAAGAATAAATTATAACACGATAGTTTTTAGATATCTTTGGTGCTTTTGAAGACTTTTTCACATATCCTGATTGATGATTAGACTGACTCACAGGGCAGCCACTTCATTAATAGATGAGCAGACTTAAAGGGCAGCCTGCCACAGGAAGACAAAAAATCCCCAGAATTGAATAAAAAGAATGCATCCAGACTTGGGAGCCAGAAACATCTTGGTAGCTGTGTACCTGTAGGAACCTTTCTGGGGCTTGGTTTCTTCATCTGTAAAATGGAGTTAATCTATAAGTTGGTGCTGCTATAGTAATTAACATCTGTGATATGTGGGATCAGTGTCTTGATTACAGCAGGTGCTCAGCAAGGTGAACCTGCTTCCTCATCTGTCTGGGGTTTTGCTGTATTTAGGGGGTGATGAGAACCTTGAGAAAGTTAGACCATGAACTTTACCACCATCCTGTGCATGAGGCTCTGTGTCCAAGAGGTTGTTCACCTTGTAGGTCTTTGTTACCTTTTCCTTCCTTGAATCCTCCAAATGACTCTTGACATTCCTCCTTAAAGTTCTTGCTGTAAATGTGGAAAGGCACCCATCTCACACAGAGGCTTTTTTGTTGTTTGCCTGTAACCTCACAGGCCAGACATGTGGTTTCTGCTTCGTCTTCTCTTCCTTGAAAGAGAACCTGTGTCCCAAACACTGTCAGCAAGAGGGCAGCACTAACCCAGCTTCCTAGAACTTTCAAACCTAAAACTTAATTAAATGGGAAAAAATTGATCTGTTCCAAAATAGGAACCTTGGGTTCTATTCTTATTTCTGCCAACTTACCAAGTCAGTAAAGCTTCTGGGCCTTACTGGGCCAGTTTTCCTATCTACCAAATTAGCCAGGAAGGATACCTTTTCTGTGATTCATTCCATTAGCACATGACTATGTGTGAGTGGTAAAAAGTAGGAGTGGGCTCGGCGCCTGTGGCTCAAATGGCTAAGGTGCCAGCCACATACACCTAACGTGGCGTTTTCAAATCCATCCCGGGCCCGCCAAACAACAATGATGGCTGCAACCAAAATAATAATAATAATAATAACCAGGTGTTGTGGCAGGCTTGTGTGGTCCCAGCTACTTGGGAGGAGGAGGCAGGAGACTCGCTTTAGCCCAGGAGTTGGTGGTTGCTGTGAGGTGTGATGCCACGGTACTCTACCCAGGGAGACAGCTTGAGGCTCTGTCTCAAAAAAAAAAAAAAAAAGTAGGAATGATAGTCCATCTATCTTTTAAATGATTTTGAGTAGTCACTGCCAAGCACAGTGTTGGGCACCAGAAAAACACCCTTGCCTTCAAGGAGACGAGAATAGTGTGTACTTAAAGTAACAAAAGCAACGATAGTATTATTAAGAATAGCCAGTATTTATTCAGAACTTACTATACACTGGGCCTTTGCTTTGATTTCCTCCCTATAACTGCAATAGGCAGGACCCATTTTACAGAGGAATCAACTGAGGCTTAAAGAAGTTAGGAAATTTTTCAGGCAATGTAGCATAAACCTGTGTTCCACCTACTCAGGAGGCTGAGTCAGGAAGATCGCTTGAGCCAAGGAGTTTGAGGCTTCAGTGAGATATAATCATTCACTCAAATAGCCACTGCACTCTAGTCTAGGCAGCATAGCAAGATCCCATCTCTAAAAAAAAAAAAAAAGAAGAAGAAGAAACTCACCCCTGATACAGAGCTAACAGCCTATAAAGAAGGATTTGAACTTAGGGAATCTGAATTCAGAGCATATGTCCTTAAAGACTGTATTTTGGAGTCAAATTTGGAGTCGGAATTCAGGCTCTGGTTTCTTTATTTAAATACTGCTGTCTGGGGTTTAATCTCCAGGACACAGCAGGCCCATGGAGAACAGAAAGGAAAAACAAACAAAAACAGAGCGCCTGTGATTATGACTAAACATTTCTTACGATTGAGAAAAATAGACAGAAAAAGTAAAATGATGATGATTTTAGCTTCTCAGCATTAAAGGAAATTTTGACAGATTTTTAGTAAAAGATACCACCTCCCCGGAAACAAATAGGCAAACACACCTGGGCTGTGGAGTCAGACAGATGTGGATTCAGTTCTCAGCTGCCACACATAAGATGTATGGGCTTGGGCAAGTCATTCTCCCTTCCTGAGTCACAATAAAGGGCATACAAAAAGCATAGCTAAAACAAATTTTCACCCTGTATTTAAAGAGAGGGACAAAAGTAACTAACTTTTCTTGTCCTCCTCCTTCCTTTGAACCCCTGTCCCTTGTGCCTCTGGCTCCCAGGAATCCTGACCTCTGTGAAGAGATGCTGGCATTTCTGGTCCAACGCAAGCCAGAGAACCTTTAAGAAGGGGCCTTCGTTCTGGATTCTCCGACGCAACACTGATGTCCCAGCTGCGACGTACTGTCAATGATGAGAGACTGGGAAGGGAAAAGCATATATATATAGATATATATAGATATAGATATATATACAGGAAACACCGCGTCCTTGCCACTGCTGCTGGGGCTGGCAGAGCAGTCGGCCAACAGCAACAACCACCATCCGGACACCTACTTTTCCTTTGCAGACAAATTGAAGAATTGGTGGGATTTTTCAGGAAAAAAAAAATTATAACCATAATCTCTCACTCCTCCCCCCTTTCTCCTGCCAAATAACAAAAGCAAGCCAGACCACAATGATTGTAGAAGCCCCACACCACCCTGGTTCTGCACGTTGCCGTTAGTGGACGAGCATTCCATTCGTTCTTCTCCAGCATCTGTTGCGCACTTGAATGCAAAGGAAAACACTTGTGCAGCAAAGCAAGAGAAGTCGCAGCAGCAAGACATGCACAGTCAACCATTTTCTGAGAAAGAAAGAAAATTCCCCACTTAGGAAGAGGAGGAGAAGGAACACTGGATTATTATTTTCTGGGTCTTGACACTGAGCTGCAAAATCCACCTTCCTTTCTTCCGCCTCCCCTCACCCTGGTTGACATATGGTGACTCTCATGTGTCCTGTTGTCATTTTCTGTCTCAGCTCCCTCTTCCCCCTCCCTACTGCCCACTCCTCACCCTCTGTGTCCTGGTTCTACTGAGGGCCACTGCAGATGACTCTCCTTTGAAACAAGAAAAAGAAAACAAGAACAGAAAACTAAGCCACAGGAAGGGAAGTAGACATTGTATGTTTATGGTTTCTCATTTTGAAGGTGCAGCTTGTAGGAGATGTGTGTATGGATGTGCTTTTAAGTTATGTATATTACATATAACAGGAAAAAAATACTAAAATAAACAGTGCTGGTAAGTATGAAGCTGACATTTTAAGATTATAATTATCTGACTGTGATTGAAGTATCCCATGATTTCTAGATCTCACTGAACTGGCCCAGCTAAGGAGACCTGAACTCTGGGTGTGGTTGGCCCACAGTAGAGGCTGACGGGTTCAGTGTAGTAATACTGTGTGTGGTGTTTGTAACTGGTTGATTGGTGGGGAGGGGTGGGGGCCCCAAATGGAGAGGTAGGGGTTTGGCAAGAAGGAAGCAACACAGTTGTAGTCCCAAACATGCCAGTCCTATATGCCTTCTCCCCCCAGGCAGTAGTAGCCAGGACCTGGTCTGTGCTCAGGCATTGGGTCTGGACTTAGGATTCTGCTGCTAAGGTTCCCACAGTAGAGGTCCCTGACTCAGTCCTCCTACCTCCCTAGGGGGCTTGCCTTGTTTTTCAGTCCTCTCTCTCTCTCTTTTTTCCATGTCTTGCCCTTCCCTGACCACATTATGATAACCAATTTGATATCCAAAGGGAGGTGGTGCTCTTGGCCATGGTAGAAGATGGCAGCTTTAACCTAGCTGTCTGAAAATTCCCAGCTCACTCTTTTCCTCTACCCCTTTCCTTATTCTGAATCATTCTCTTCTTCCTGGGCCAAGGTACCATAGAAAAGAGGCCGTGAACACAGACAGGGCAGAACTTGATACATTAAAACTGCACTTCCAAAGGCTTCACATGCCCCATGACAAGCTGAGGGAGAAAGGTGGTGTAGCTTGAAGGTCCATCTCTATATAAGACCTTGGCTTTGGAGACCTCTCCTTCAGTCAGCATCTGAGCTCTAAGCCTGTGCCTTTGGAGTCTCAGAAATTGCCTCAAGATCAAAGGAGGCGTTGGAGAAAACCCTGTGCCCTCTGGCACATGTAGGCTTCCTCAGACTGGCTTGCCACAAACTTCTTCCCTGACTCAGTGAGTGTCCTTTTATGAGAGAAAATGTCCCACTGTTCTGTAATTCTCAGTTTCATTTTACTCCCCAGTCTTGCTTCTAAAGCAGTCGATAAATTCATTCAACAAATATTTATTGTGTGCCAGGCACTATTCTAGGAAGGGAGGGTGAAGTCTGGGCACCTGAGCCAGCCTTATATCTCTAACTATGGCTGCCCCATCCTAGAGCACCTCCCTGATCAGACATTGCCCAGGGATGCTCCCAGAGGCCCAGGCTACATGCACCCCTGAGCTTTTCAGAGATAATATGCACCTTAGCTGGTGCTGGCCTAAGGCAGAGCAAGAAAGTAGAATGTCATTTGCCTCTCTGGGCTGGGAAGTTCAGTGGGGCTTTCATATGGCAGAATCAGCCACATGCCCCATGCAGCAGGCCAATGGGCCTGCTCCAGCTGCCCCTGAGTGCAGCAACAAACTTTCCAGGCACCAGGTTCTTTTTACAGTCCTGGTGAAAAAGCCACACAACCTTCTTCCTGTCCTTGTAGACTACAGAGCTCCCACTCTTTCTGGGTCAAGAGCTAGAGTGACTCCATCCCCTCTGAGCCATTTGGAATTCAGCTCAGGCACCTCATCTTTGCAGGAACCAGGTGTCCTGAGCACAGGGGACACACCTTAGAGGGAGGATCTCTGCCTCTGCTCTGGATTGTGCACCTGCCTATATACCCTGGCTGTGCAGCTTCAGGGCAGAGATGAAGTGACCAGGCTTAGTTTGTGGGCCTGTGGATCTCCACTCCACAGATGTTCTGACCTTCCTTCCACAGAGAGGCAGGCAGCACCACCAGGGAGGAGGGGACCTGCAAAACTAAAATCTAGGGCACTGTTTCCTCCCCAGCCTCCTCTTCATAGAGAATAGAGATGTTTGTCTTGTCTGTCTTCAACCTACTTTTCCTGTTTTTTTTTTTTTTTGAATGTTTCTCATCTCTATGCTGCCTCTCCACCCAAGGGGCCATGTAGCAGAGTGGGGAAAGTCTCAGAGGGATGGACCATCATGGCTCAGCTCCTAACTCACCATGTGACATTAGGCTAGTCCCATCACCCTTTTAGGCCTCAGTTTCCCCACTTGCAAAATGAGAAGGGTAAACCAGATGCTCTCCAGGGTCTTTTTTTACTCTGCCATCTTACAGATCCTCATTTTTTCTTATTTTCTTTCTCTGGATCTTTTCCATCTGAGGGTACAGGAAGTGCCAGGACCTGTTTCAGTTTTTGAATCCTGCAAGCACATTCCAAGACTGACCTGAAATTGCATGAGCAACATCACTCTAAATAATTTTTTTTTCAAAAGCACCTTACCAACCAATTGCGATGCTGTCCTGTTCCTTTTTACTCACACCCCTCTCTCCTCTCTCGTCCCCATGCTCCCCCACCTCAGTGCTCTGTGCTGTATGCGTGTGCTCTCTGTTCTTGTATACTCAATAAAAGTGAAATAAATGTGTTTGATGCTGAACCACACTTCCTTGGTGTCCTCTCTCTCTCTCTCTTTCTTGCTCCTTTACACGTGGGCATTGTGGAAAGAGCAAACAATAGGATTGGAGACATCCCAACTTAGAACATGTTTATTCAACAATATTTGGAGCTCCTGGTGTGGTCTAGGCCTTGGGTTAGGCCTTTCTGATATAACAGCAATTAAGACAAAATCTCTGCCCTCTAGGAACTCACAGGTTAGTGAAAGAAACAGACAACAAAAGAGGCAAATAAATGGTCCAAGACAGTTATAGTGCGATCAGCACTGGGAAGGTCACTGAAGGAGACTGCTCTAAATAAGGTGGCCAGTTAAGCCAAACTAAGGAGACAATTTTAGAGCTGAATGAAGAGAAAGATCAAGTAAGGTAAAGAATTTGGGTGAGAGAATTCTCAGCAGAGGGGACAGCAAGCACATGGCCCCAAGGCAAGGAGGGGCTTGTTGAGTGGAGGAACATCAGGTGTACCCCCTCTTCCTGAAAGAGGAGCACTCCATTAGGGTCTCTCTTTCTGTAAACCCCACCCCCAGTGGTGGAAAATGGATACAGCAATGCCTAACTTAAGCCTTTGTTCACAACCTCCATATGTCCCCATGGCCTCATATCACTGGTCCCATTATTGACTTATTTTTTGTTAAATTGACTCACTTTAAAGAAATTTATTTAAAGAGAAAAATTACTTCCACAAATGAAAAATGAGCATCACTTGCCAAAGAAAGAAGGTCTTCATAAAAATGAATGCAAAAATATTAAAATTAAATACGAAAATCATGTAAAATCAAATTTATCCCTTGGACCATCTGAGGTGCACGTGCCACACTTTTCTTTTTATTCTACCAAGTGACTCACCTCAGGCCACCTTTCTTTATTGCCCCAAATCACACACTAACAGGTCTTTTTTCCATGCATGTGCGTGTATATATATATGTATATATATATTTTTTTCAGAGTTGAAGTACATACCATTCTGAATATAGTACTTTTTAAAACATATACCAAGAATTTCTGTATACCTGTACTTTCAAATACCAAATACTATTTTTAATCAGTAAATGATACAAGACTATGCAGTGAATAGTAGTTCTTAAGCCTTTTCCAAATTCCTGTCCATTGTCAAAGGCAACTGCTGCAAAGAACAGCAGATTGTGATTCCGTCCCTGAATTTTCCCATTAGGTTTCCTTTAGCAATCTGTCACCCCTGGTGTTTTGCAATAGGACTTAATTGACAAACATTGGGTCCCTATACAATTCCTAATGACCCCACACACCCAGATCTGATTTCTGTCTCCCACAGATACAAGATCAGCCTCTTGACTTCTTTTGAGTTTTTTTGTTGTTGTTATTGTTGCATTTTGGCCAGGGCCGTGTTTGAACCCACCATCCTTGGTATATGGGACCAGCGCCCTACTCACTGAGCCACAGGCACTGCCCAGCCTCTCTCCTTCTTAGGAGTAACATGGTTAGGTTTGTCTAGATCAGTGTTTCTCAACTGGAGTGAGGGTAGGAGATGAGGAGATGATTTTGCTCCCTCTTTCCCCTGAGAACATTTAGCAATGTCTAAAGACTTTTTTGGTTGTCACAGTGAGGGGATGCTACTGGCATCTAGTGGGTAGAGACCAAGGATGCTGCTCTTCATCCTACAGTGTACAGGACAGCCTCCTACAACAAAGAATTATCTGGCCTTAAATATCAATAGAGGAATTCTGATCTAGATGCACATGCAACCCACAAGGTATGATTCCCAGGCCACCATCTACAGCTTCCATGCCCAGTGTTCAGTGCCCTGGTGTCCCTGAGAAGATGGAACAGGGAACTCTGAGACCAGATCGCAGAGCTTAGCATCTAAGACTAGGAGTGGGGAGGGGTGAGGAGGCAGCTGAGCTTCTTCCTGCAGGAAATGAAACTGACAGGACAGACTGATTGATAAGCATGACTGTGACTGATGGAGGCCCTCTCTACTTAATCCTGCAGCAGCTCACTGTGATTAACCATGACTACAGGGCCCAGTCTAGTCTGCAACCCACTTCTAAGAGATGAATTTTGACTGAGACAGATTGGCAGGTCCAGCTGTCACTACAGAACTGTGACAGACAAGCTAAAGAGCAGCAGCACAGAGACAAGAACAGCCAGTCAGACCTTGGTTTGCATTCTAGTTTTGCCACTTCCTGGCTGTAAAACACCTCTTTGAACTTCGGTTTTCTCTTTTGAAAATTGGGAATACTAATATCTACTTATTAGGGTTAGTGTAAAAATTAAAAATAATATCTGAGTGGCCTGCCCTATGGATTTTGTCCTTGCCTAGGCAGCCCACACAATCACATAATCCAATTCCTTGCAGTAATCACTATATATATATATATATATATACACATATGGCTCAGCTTCTTTGGTAGAACCCTGATTAATAGAACTGTAGGCAAAACTGAGTCCTGATCTTTAGCATAAGACTCACTTCCTGCTTGAGAGACCCAGAGAATCACAAGAGCAGCATGTGAGTTGTGTGTGTGCAAGAGATCAAAAAAAAACCGGCCTCTAAGAGAGAATGTATATGTGAGGTGTGGCAATACCAAACCTAATGGTTATGATAAAGATTCTCTAGATTCCAAAGGTCTCTTCAAACTAGAGGCAGAGGTCTTGCTTAAGTTCTGGGATTTTGCAAAAACAAGTTGGAGACATTCTGTCTGACACTTTACATGTTCCCCCTTTTTAGAGCTGATGTCTGATAAGTAACTTTTAAATACTTTTTCTTGCTTCATGATGATAAATATGGACCAGAGAGGTTAGCTCAGGAGGGCACCTCCCTGAGTTCCTCAGTTTCCTGACCCTGATTTTGTGTCAAGCCTCTTCATTTCTTGTGTCAAAACCCCCTCATCTGGTGATCCCAAGCCCCTTCAAGAACCATCTAGCAGGGCAGCGCTGGCTTCATATGCTGGAGGTGGAGGGTTCAAACCCAGCCCTGGCCAAAAACTGCAAAAAAAAAAAAAAAAAAAAAAAGAACCATCTAGCACAGGGACAGGCCCACAAATAGAAACCAGTTATTAATACCACATGAATGTCACCATTAATTAAATGTATAAGTACTGAGCTGAGCCTTTGTGCCTGGCTTTGTGCTAGGGTCCAGGGAAACAGGTGTGTGTTTGTAGTCTGACCGAGATGTCAGACTAGGCCTGCAGGATAATGGGTGATTAAGCCAGAGGGACTCTGCTGCTGCTCAGACTGATCCTGGGCTGGTGGCAGGGTTTCTGAGGCTGTCCCCTAGGGATGAGTGTGACTGGAAGCTGGAACCTGTGATCAGGTAGAGATTGGCTGACTGGAACCACGATTGAGCACCTGACTGGCTACCGGGTAGCCATGACCCTGCCATGCTTCCGTAATCATGACTGGGACCACAGGACTATGGCTGGTGGATGTGTTTCTGGACGGACATATAAAATGCACGGCTTGATGAAAGTTGTTATTCACAATTCAGGAACCAAAGCCAAGAAACTAATAGCAAAACGCAAACATTTGATCGGGCGGAACCTGCAGGTACGGGCCATTTTTCCCAGGACCGAGGCTTCCCCCCCCGGGCTGCTTTCTTCGTTGCTCCTGCAGGGCGCCCAAACGGAAGAGCTTCCGGTGTGTTGCCGCGGTATTGGAACGTAGGGCAAGACGGTGAGTACGGCCTCTGGGCCTCTTTTTCTTCCTCAGATTTCGTTTTATGTGGCCAATGCATTCCCTTTTGGGCTTGGAATCTCGGAGTGCCTTAAACTAGGCCTACCTCACCGGCGCAGCAGTTTCTCGGTCTGTGGGCCGGGGTGGGACGCTGGCATCTCCGGGGCCTTTCTCCCTGAGACACGGTCACCGGGACTTCCTGGGACACACGGAGTAACTTCACTTTTTTCTTAACTTTAGAGCTGGAAACCTTGGCTGCACTCGACCTAGTTCTACTCTGTTCTATGCTTAACTTCCAGTAAGGTCTTCCTCGTTTGTTTCTCATCTACGAAATGAATATGTATTTTATTAAATAAATGTTTTTTTAAGCGTCTGGTATGTACTACGACTACAAAAGGACTCGAATCTCATGGAGGTGATGGCCCTCAATCAGACAATCAAAATTGCAGCCTGATAATTTAAATGGAAACCTCCAAGGCACCCTGAAAGTGTATTCCAGGAGATTTCACCTAGTCCCTGGTCAAGGAAGTTTTACTGAAGAAGTGTGTATGTGTGTGTGTGGGGGGGGGGGAATAAATAAATATATACACACACATACCTACATATATAATGTGGGTATTTTTTTTTTTTCTTTGAGACTGTTACCCAGGCTGGAGTGCAGTGTTGCGATCATATCATAGCTCACTGCAGCCTCAAATTCCTGGGCTCAAGTGATCTTCCTGCGTCAGCCTCCTGAGTAGGCAGGACTACAGGTGCACATCACCGGTCTGGCTAATTTGGTTTTTTGTTGTTGTTATTGCAGAGTTGGGGTCTAACTATGTTGCCCAGGCTGGTCTCAAACTCCTGGGCTCAAGAGATCCTCCCACCTTGGGCTCCCAAAGCATTGAGGAGCTGTCACACATGGCCCTAACAAGTACATTTTATTTTACAACAACTGAATATGCAAACATTCAAAGTGTCAGAAAACAATACCTATCCATGATGGTATGGATGGCTATACTACTTATGTGTTTTGATAATTTAAAAAATTTTGTTCTTTTTGTTTTATTTATTTTAGAGATAGGATCTCTGCAGTGGAGATACAGGCATGAGGCATCACACTTAGCCCTGTTCTTTTCATTTTAAAAAAGTAATACTGGTAGATACTTTCTGAATTAATTCCTTAAGTCATTTGTAGTTTGGAAAAAGTGCTGATTTAGAGTGTTAGTGATTTGTAGTGATTTTGAGTAAAGACGAAAAGATATGCTCAATATTTTTGGAAAAAGGTTGCTCTTTGTACACTGATTTGTTTAAGCTAAAAAGAGTAAACAATTAAACAGGCAGCTGGCTTTTCTGATTGTGAAATTTTGGGGTCTTGTTTCTGTATCTGGGTAGATTGGAAGTACTTGGTGGGCAGCGACTGTCTTCCTCTGGGGCTGTTTCTCTGGGGGCCCAGCAAAGATCCTAGCACAGTCCAGACACTCAGTATTTGTTGAATTGATTGGGTAGATAGCTTATGACTAGAAGGTTAGATAATGGTTTGGTTTAAATTAGTTATGTTGGAACCATTCTTACAAATGCCACAGATGCCATTTATTTACAGAGGTTTTATCAGTATGTCTTCATGAGTAGTTCAGAGGTAGGTAAAATAAGCATTCTAAGCTCATTCTCCTCTAAATACTGATCCTAGGCCAACTCTGGCATCTGGATCTATTCTGGATGAATGATCCAGAGCTGCCACTGAGATTGCAGGTCCTTTGAGAAGTTTCACTCCCTGGAGTTTAGGGTTTTTTAGTGAGTGAAAGAGGGGGATTGGTGGTTGAAAGCTCTCCACTCCCCAAACCTTTTGTAAATTTTAGCTCCTTAGTCTCTGCTTTCTACTTTGTTTATTTCTGGGCCTTCCCCATGGCTTACAGGAAACTGGGTATGTACTTTATTCTTCCCAACTCTTCTGGGACTCTCCATTGATGGAGAATTATAGGTTAGGCAGAATTATGATTTTGGCATAATTATAGGGTGGCATCTGTGGCTCGAAGGAGTAGGGCTCCAGCCCCATATGCCAGAGGTGGAGGGGTCAAACCCAGCCCCAGCCAAAAACTGCAAAAAAAAAAAAAGGCAGTACTTAGAACATTTAGCTGTGTTTCGTGCATTTAAGAGAATTGCCTATCACTTGGCATAATTATAGTTTAAAATGAACTATTAGGTTTTTTCCACCATTATCCTCTGTTATGAGAGAGGTATCCTGGAGAAAATCCTAACAGTAGAGAGTGGAAAGAACAATGGTCTCCAGAGTAGGGTTCCTTGATTCTAATATGTATCCTAGTGTGATCTCGAGCATGTCACTTTTCTTTCACTGGTGTCTTTATAGCTGTGAAGTGAGCATTTTTGCTCATTAATCCAAAACACAAAAATCCTTTTCTTTTTGATCCTCATCTTCATTATCTCTAAAATGGATGCAGGGTTGTGCAGATTAAGAGAGGTAATTATGTTAGGGGTGTAATTCAATAGAGAATGCTTAGCAAATGAAGCATCCTTCCCTACCCTAAGTTCTGACTAACTCTGATTTCTTCTTTTTCAGCTTTCCTGGAAGACAAAGAAGAAGAGTTTTCCATTTGGTCAGCTACTACTGGCCCCTTGGCTGCCATGCAGATGGATCCTGAGCTAGCCAAGCTCCTCTTTTTTGAAGGGGCCACTGTGGTCATCCTGAATATGCCCAAAGGAACAGAATTTGGCATTGATTACAACTCCTGGGAGGTGGGGCCCAAGTTCCGGGGTGTGAAGATGATCCCTCCGGGCATCCATTTCCTCCACTACAGCTCTGTCGACAAGGCCAATCCCAGGGAGGTGGGCCCTCGAACAGGCTTCTTCCTTAGTCTGCAGCAGCGGGGGCTGACAGTCCTGCACTGGAATGCCGTCCGAGAAGAGATAGACTTGTCCCCAGTCCCAGAATCTGAGGTGGAAGCCATGAGAGTCAATCTCCAGGAGCTGGACCAGTTCCTGGGACCTTACCCATATGCCACACTCAAGAAGTGGATCTCACTAACCAACTTCATCAGTGAGGCCACAGTGGAGAGGCTACAGCCTGAGAGCCGGCAGATTTGTGCCTTCTCAGATGTGCTACCTGTGCTCTCCATGAAGCACACCAAGGACCGGGCAGGGCAGAATCTACCCCGCTGTGGCACTGAGTGCAAAAGTTACCAAGAGGGCCTGGCCCGGCTGCCTGAGATGAAGCCCAGAGCTGGAACAGAGATTCGCTTTTCAGAACTGCCTACACAGATGTTCCCAGCAGGTGCCACACCTGCAGAGATAACCAGACACAGCATGGACCTGAGCTATGCCCTGGAGACTATGTTCAGCAAGCAGTTCCCTAGCAGCCCTCAGGATGTGCTTGGTAAGAAGGAGCAAGGCTCTTTGGGAATGGGCCAGGGGGACTGGCTGGGAGGCAGACTTCTCTGAATACTCATTAAAGATACAAATCATTATACCCTCATTCCTGAAGATTTTGATTCAGATCTGGAGGGAGATGTCAGCAATTTGTCTGTCTAGCTAATAAACAAGAATCCTAGGTGAACCTTGTGCAGATAATCCTGTGTTTGGGAATCACCAATATGACCCATCCTGTATGTAGAGGTGCCTTGTTCCTAGGTCAGACCTGTGTTCTAAGTGGCTTCTCACCTGCTGCCTCAGTTTCCCCCTGACTCTGAAGATGGTGGTTTGTCTACTGGCTCAGAGCAGGACAGCTATTTTTCTTCTTTAAATAATTACAGTTTCAGGCTCAGTGCCTGTGGCTCAAGTGGCTAAGGTACCAGCCACATACACCTAAGGTGGTGGGTTCAACTCCAGCCTGGCCCTGCCACACAGTGACAGCTGCAACCAAAAAACAGCTGGGCATTGTGGCGGGTGCCTGTGGTCCCAGCTACTTGGGAGGCGGAGGCAGGAGACTCGCTTGAGCCCAGGAGTTGGAGGTTGCTGTGAGCTATGATGCCATAGCACTCTACCCAAGGTGACAGCTTGAGGCTCTGTCTCAAAAAAAAAAAATAAATTTAACTCTATACTTTCCCACATAACTATAAGATCTCTCCATATTGTCAAACATTCCAGTTAATCAATCTATCAGTTACTTTTTAAAAAAAAAATCATCTCTCTTGGAATCCTTTGTCTTCCTGTTCCAATCAAGATGTATTAATCTCTGAGGGCTGGCACGGTGGCTCACACCTGTAATCCCAGCACTTGGGAGGCCAAAGTGGGTGGATTGCCTGAGTTTGAGCCAGACCCCGTCTTTAAAAATAGTCGGGTGCCTGTAGTCCCAGCTACTTGTCAGGCTGAGGCAAGAGAATTGCTTAAGCCTAGGAGTTTGAGGCTCAGTGCCTGTGGCTCAATCGGCTAAGGCGCCAACCACATACACCTAAGGTGGCGGGTTTGAATCCCCAGCCCGGGCCCGCCAAACAACAATGACGGCTGCAACCAAAAAAAAAATGGCCGGGCGTTGTGGGGGGCGCCTGTGGTCCCAGCTACTTGGGAGGCGGAGGCAGGAGACTCGCTTGAGCCCAGGAGTTGGAGGTTGCTATGAGCTGTGATGCCATGGCACTCTACCCAAGGGGATAGCTTGGGCTCCGTC
>CAUYQV010077935.1:0-42048 GCA_963574575.1 Galagoides demidoff
AGGCGCCCACCACAACGCCCGGCCATTTTTTGGTTGCAGCCATCATTGTTGTTTGGCGGGCCCGGGCTGGGGATTTGAACCCGCCACCTTAGGTGTACGTGGCTGGCGCCTTAGCCGATTGAGCCACAGGCGCCGAGCCCAGTCATTGTATTAATAAAAAACATTCATCTGGTTAAACACTCCCACTTTATAACTGAGGACACTAAGGCCCAGAGATACTGCCATCATTATGACTGGGAGAGCTGGGACTAGATCCTGTATGTTCTGCTGGAATGAGCTTATTCCAGGGTCTTTTTTATAATGCTTTCCTCTAATGTATGTGTGTATTAATAAATATTTCATAAGTATATCTATGAATAGACATGTACAACTGTACTTACATGTGTATACACTACATATATATACGCATACACAAAGATACACATAAATAGTTAAACTGTGTATATGCACACATACATGTATTTTTTCCCAATTTTTTTCCTGAAGGAAAGAAGTGTTGGGGAAGAGCTCAATCACCTCGTCTTTGTCTGCCCTCTCCTCTGATGTAGGTGGGGGATCCCTATGTAGCTCCCCTCGGATAAAGCCCATCTTCCAGTAAGACAGGGCTGATACTGAAGCAGAAAGACTACAGTCTGGATTTAGCAGACCACTGGGTTGAGAAAGGTCAACTATCCAAACCATAGCAAACAGAAATCAATTAAAATGACATGGGGAAGCAGGAAATGATAGGTTTGGAAAGTTAAAAGAGTAAAAAGTTGGTTTCTCAGAAAGACTTACAAGATTGGCAAACTACTAGAAGGATTAATTTAAAAAAGAGAGAAAATATAAACAATATTGATGTTATTAATAAAAAGGATATAACTCAGAAACTGTAGACACTAAGATAGTAAGCAAATACAATCAGCTGGTTTTTGTCAAAAAATATGAAAATTTTAAAAAGGGACATATGAGGTTAGACAATTAAGCTCACACTCTCATCCAAGAAAAACTGCTACATACTTTATGGCTAAAGATCACTATGGTCATCTTTGAAGTACTGCCCTTGGGAAGTAATATACACCAATGCCAGCGCTTAGTCCACTCTGCACTATTTCTAGGATAAGTTCACTAAATTAATTATCAGAACTTAGTTGTACGATGACAGCTTTGATAGCCATTCCAGAAAAAGAGTTCTAAAATTGGTTGGAAGGGTGGACCAGGTGCTGGTGTCAGGGCATAGCTTCCCAGGGGAGTACCTCAAAGGTGACCATAGTGATAGTCAGCAATGAAGTAGGTAACACTTCTCTAAAATGAGTTCATAAACTTACTTGTCCAACTTTGTGTTCCTGTACAAATTTATATATTTATCAGAATTGATACATGAATGAAATAGAAAGCCTGAACAGTTTTATGACTAATCATAAAATTGATGAGGTCAATAATAATCTTTCCACAAAGAAAACATCAGGCCCAGATGACTCTTATTCATTAACTCATTCTAACTAGAGGGAATACTCCCCACTCATTTTGACACCAGTATTATTTTGATAACAAAGTATAAGAAAAGCATAAGAATATTACTGACCCATTTCAACTCATTTATTAAAATGATTAATAGTAAAAAGTAAAATCTGTTAATAAATGAATACAGATGTAGAAATTCTAAGTATAACATTAGTTTAGCTGAATTTATCAATGTACACATGTGCAAAATATCCTAATGTAAAGTTGGTTTAATTTTTAAAACATATAAATATCTCTCACCTAGGACATTAAAAGCAAAGACCATATGAGCATCCCCATAGATAGATATAGGGATAAAATTCAACATGACTACATGATTAAAAAAAAAACCCCAACTATTAGTTAGGCAGGCTTAAAAGATAATTTCCCTAATCTGATAGTTAATCTACTCAAAAATAAAAAATAAAGTTACAGCAAGAACTATCATCCCAAATGGAGAAACACTGGAAGTTCTCCTATGAAAAACAAGCCACAAGTGGACATAACTCAGACACAACAGGACACCTGTCATCACCAGGTCAGTTCAATGCTGATGGGAAATTCTCTCTTTTGGAAGTATATATATATCTTTCAGACTCTCACACTACCCTTTCTCTTAAATGTAACTCTAAAAACAAGTTTTCTCAGACCTAAGGTATAATGTTCTGAAAAGGTGTAACACTCCTCTCCATTCCCAGAATCATTCTCAAGTTTCTTTCAAAAAATAGTGCTCAGCAGCACAGAACATTTTAGCAGTCACTTAAAAGAAGGGGAAGAAAAAAAGAAAAAGTATAATTTGACATAGTTAGTTGTAAATCTAGGAGTATTATCTGGGCTAAATATCATCTTACTCTGGGATCAAGGAATTAAACTCATTTTGCTTTTTTCTTTTTCAACAAATGCAGAACTTAAAGAGCTGTTTTAGCTCATAATTTCATTCATCTTATGATCCAGCTGGTATTATACTGAATAACATTTGTAATTTGACTGTATTATGTAAGTGAACTTTGCACTCTAAAGAGAACTAAAGAGACATTTTAAGGCACTGAAGGGACTTTTTTTTTTAAAGCTCATTTTTTTTTTCACTTTTGAGAAAGGTACCAGAAATACTAGCTCATTTATAGTTTGCTCTGAAAATCCAGCTGAGTTTTCAGTGAAGAGGATTATTCATTTCAGAACCAAGGCCTTTTGTTCATTTGTCAAATACTTGTTAGGTGCCTCCTGTGTGCCAGGCATGGTTCTAGGCACTGGTGACCAAGACCAGCCTGTGCTTGTCCATTTAAACACGCAGAAAGATGGGGCTGCATTCAATAGCCAATACAATGTGAGTAAAGGAAGTCTTAGAGTAAGGATCCCTCACTGAAACCCATGTGCTTCACTCTTCTTTCTGAAAACGTTCCACTACTATCTTTCAGGCAGAATAAACAACATCTGGTTTGAGTACCTTTCCAGCTTTCCTGCATCACATCAGACCTTCCCCTCACTGAGCCTTTCTTGGTGCAACAGTCAGCATTGAAAAGTTACCTTTCAAAAAGGCAAATGGCATACACTGATTAAAATCCTGCCAGTAGGTATTATTACCATCATCTGATGGGTGACAATCTGGGCAGAGAGGCTCAATGATACCTTATTTTAGATATTAGTTCACAGTTGTCTGACTCCAAAGCCTCCATGAACATTTCCCAGTCTATTGGATAGCCTCATTCATTCATTCACCAATCATCTTAGCATGTGCTGAGTTATATATCCCAGAGAGATTTTGAATTTCATGTTGTTTGCCTGAGTATGTGATAAGTGTAGTCTTTATCCATTGTGTAGAACTACCCTATTTTCCCAGCTATGTGCAACCCATGAGGCAGACACACCCTCCTTACCCTCCCTCACCACAGAATATGGTATAGAAAAACTCAATTAGAAAAAAAGTTTTAACAACTATAGTTCTCTTCAATGGAATAGGCTGATGTGTACAATAGTGAAGTTCCTAATTACTTGCCAGTGGGAGAGTCCAAGCAGAGGGCAAGTAAGGATAGGATAAGGGGATTCATTTATTAAGTCATTCACCAAACAAATAAATATCCATTGAGTGCCAGCAATTATGAGATCATGAAACTAACCAAAGAAAAATCCCTGCCCCCATAAAGTTTATATTCCACTGAGCAAGAAGATAAACAGCATAACTTGTAAATTCTTTTCCAGCACAAGCTCCAGCTTACTAGAAATGGGGAGAAGCAGCAGCAATAAAGAGGCAAGTATTTTGTTTTTGGGGGTTGCTGAACAGAGACCGCAGGACAGACTTAAGTTTAAGGGAGGATTCTGTGAACGATGACCGCAAATCCCAGTCTGTTTATCACCTGTGCTCTGGGCTGGTCTTTCAGATCTCTCTCAAACTCTCTGGCACACATACATCATACCCACCGCCAGTTTATATTACAAATTGCTGACACAAAACCATATGATCTCTATTGTGGTAACTGGCTGTGGGGCAACCCTGAAAGTCATGGGCTGTCCCTGCTCCTTCTGACCCTGTCTTCTTTTCCCTAACATGCTCACTTACCCAGGAGAATTCTCTTCCCCTTTACACATACCCAAACCTGATTCTCTAAGACTCTCTCCAGAAGGCCCCTCCAGGAAGACACCTGGCTACTTAGCATTCCTTTTTCTGAGAACCTTATCACAGATCATTCACCCTGCCTTTTCAGTAGACATTCATTAAGCACTTGTCCTGTGTCATTTATGAAATGTCACAATAAAGAAACAGGCAGGGGGCAGATGAGGACAGTAGCAATTTGATAGTCAGGGTAGCTATGGAGCCATGGGTTCCACAAGGGGAACTCGCCTAGCTCTAGAGTAACAGTCCAGCTGCTGGGACTCTATCCCACAGATACCACAGGGTGAGTTACACAAGTCAGACTTTTATGCACTGACATGGAACCATCTCCAGGACATAGCAAGTGGAAGAAAGCCATGTAAGACAAGATGCAAGACAGTGTATACCTTTCGTATAGAAAACATTTATTTGCATATATTCAGTTAGTTCAAAGAAAGGCTGGGAAGATGAACAAAAGAAACCAATAAAAATGACTATCTATACAGGGCTAGGGCACCGAGACAGAGGTTTCTATATTCAAAACAACAAAATCAGATTTCGAAAATAATCCCTGAGGAAAAACTCTTGAGAACCTCTCCACGTAGCCGAGCTTGCTGAATCTTGAGGCCTGGAGCTTGACTTCCCAGTCATTGCCGTGCTTGTTCATGCAGTGAGAAAACACCAAGCCTCGCAGTTATCAAGAAAATCTAGCCCAGCACAGCCCCAAAGAGGAAAAGAATGACATTTGCTCAAGATGAGCAATGAGTTCCAAGAAGACGCAGGCATGCTGTCTATCTGAGGCCTTCTACATAGCTCAAAGATTTCACGGGCACTTGTGATGCAATGAATGATGTCAGCACAGCTTCCGGTTCTCCCAAAAGGTATTGATTCTTCTTCATTACCTTCTAAAAATCCTCATCAAACTCAGGAAGATGCCCATAAGTATCTGGGGTAAGGAAAAATGCAGCAGAAAAGGACAAAATGACATAGTGTAAGAGAGAATGGGCCAAATAAACCAAGATACAGGGAGGGATTTTTGGGTTTTTGTGGCTTTTTTTTTTTTTTTTTTTGTAAAAAGTGAAAAAATTGAGGGTTGAAGAAGAAACACTCTGTATGATGCCTCTGGGGCGCGTTCATAAACTGATAAGCATCTGATGTGGGGGAAGCTGGGGCCAATCAGTAACGATCTCTCCAGGTGCAAGATCGAGAGCCCACTTGGCCAATGGAAAGGAAGCTATCTATCTCTTTCTCTTGAATTCCTTAAGCAGTGTGTTGGTTTATTCATTTATAATAAAATCCTGGTCTAATTAAAAATGAAACTTCCCCACCTGATCTAGCCTCACTATATTTCCGGTTCCTGTGTAAATGAACCTGAAATCAATGATGCCCAGTGATAGGCTGGGATGTTGCTTCCTGTGAGGGTGAATAATCAGGAAGGAGAATGCTGCCAGGCTTGTTTCAGGGAAGTTCATCATCAGTTCTTTCTCCCTTAGACAGAATTTTAACAACAGATAAAGGTGGCATGATATTTTCCTTAATGAAACTGCACAGCCTTGGCTGATTTACAAGAGCAGTTTACTTTGCTGGGGGTTTAGGCTCACATTATTTTGGCCTGCAGGTTTTAACCTTCCTGTGCTCCCCTCCCACACTCTGACATCCTCAAACCTCTCCTCTAGAAACTTCCTTTTTCTTGGTCCATTTCACAATGCTCATATTTATTTAGCATTCCGCAAACTGAAAGTTCTGTCACATCCATTGTTGGATCTGAACTACCCCATGAGAAGGAGGTGAGGTCGATGTTGGGCGGCAGCTGGAAGTGAAGCTCAGAAAGGCTGACCTTATTCATCCAGGATCACAGCCAGAACTGGCACCCAGGGCTCTGAACTCGCAGCTTTGGGCATTGCTAACATACCCAGCCAAGCAGCCCAGGGTGTTTGATTTTGGGGTTTTGAAAAGGTCATAAAGAGGAGCCAATTGTGTGATTTGCTGAATAATGCTGGCTATTTCTCTTAGCAAAGCTCTCAGTTGCTGGTTAGGAAGGAACCCTGCTTTTCCCTAAGCTCTTCTGCTCAGTTGTATAGTAAGTATATATTTCTAAGTTTTCGCTAGTTAAGGAGAGGCAGTTGGAATGAAATGATGTTTGATATGGTCTCTTTCCTTGTCCTTAAAGTCTGAGAACAAGCACTTAGAATATATTTGTCCCTTTTTGCCTCATACCTGAAAGGTTTGCCCACTGCTTTCCCCCCTTGAACACTAGAATAATTACTTCTAGAAAGAGTTTTCCAAAATGCAGAGCCCCCCCGCCCTTTTTTCCCACAACGACCCCAGCTCCCTCTATTTACTATAGTATTCTCATTCCTGAGATTATTGTGAATCTTCCTTGCCTTAACCACTTGGTGGGAACTCTGGCAAGGGGCTCTTTCTAAATGTCACTATGAACTTTTAAGCCAAATATGAAATCTAAGGTCTCCAAGGAAACCCAAACACCTGTTGACTACATTTTCCCTCCATTTTTCATCTAATTGCAATTTACCTACTTCATTAAAGCAGTGTGAGGATTTTTGCCTGTAAAGGGTTTTTGCCTCCTCAGGGCACATGTTCACTAAGAGAGTCAGAAATGAAATACTAAGAAGAGACTTAATGCGTAGCAGCCTCAGATAATCTGTGCTCTGTGGTACCTCTTCAGACAGCCAGCGTCTGTCTAACACACTCTGACAAAGGTACTGGGAACAGGGTCAACAGCCAAGTCTGAAAGCCCCAGGCATGAGCCCCCCTTTCAAAGGCCTTTGGAGGAAGCTCATCTTAACCACCAACCTAGGTAGCTGGCATGGGGCCTGGTACACCTGAAGGCAGGCAGGGCTATTTGCCTGCTGTCATATTTTGGCACAGTCATTTGACAGCTTCTCTCTCCCCCAAAACATTTCCAATACCCAAAGGAAAATCTTTTTTGGCGTCTTCTTGTCACTACTGACATTTTGTGCTGGATTATTCCCTTTTGTTTGGGGCTGGTCCTGTGTATTAGAGGGTGTTTAGAGGCCCTGGGCTCTGCACAACACAGAGTAGCTCCTTTTGAGAGATGTGGCAACTTAAAACACTTCCAGACATTGCCGGATGTCTTGTGGGTGGAGTGGTGGGCAAAATTACACTGGCTAGACCAGTGATTTTCAACTGGTGTGCTGTGAAAAATTTTTAAAGAGCATTAATTAAATTCTTTTCAAGAGAAGTTCAAAGCACAGTAAGTATATACATATATTTTTTACTCTTATTTTTGATCAACATAATTTAAGTGTGCTGGGGAATTTTAACTATAGGTTCAAGTGTGCCGTGAGATAAACTCTAGGCGAGACGATCCACTGTGAACACTGATGCATTACTCAGATTATGGGTAAACCTCTATGAAGAGAGTCATCCACAAACATGCTCATGGGGTGCAGGGTTGTTAGGGCCTTGGAAGCCACTCTTTGCTTGTCCCCTACGAAGTTATATATCTATCTGCTTGCACCACATGAAGCTGAGGGGACATACACGTTTTCACCAATGAAATGGTGACTGACTTGTTTCTTTATTTAGTTTTAGATCTGTTGCTAGTTTTCTTTCAGCCCTGGCAGCCAAAGATTGCGAATGTGCAGAGCCTTAGTATATCATGTGCTCCTCTGGCCTATCCATATCACCGAGGATTTGTCTTTGACTTTGAAATTAACTCTGTGCAAGATCCCTTCTAAATGTTTCGGGCTGCAACATGTTTGAACTCATGGGGGGGTAACACTGGGGTGCTGTGGTAATGGCAGAGGGGAGAACGTCCATCAAAGGGTGACAAACTCCAGGGGGGCATCTCTGCCTTCCAAAATGTCTCATTAGGATCCCCAGGCTTGGTCTCCATCTCCTGGGTAGCCAGCAGTCCAATTTAATTGAGCGACAGCCTTGCCACGGCACACTGCTCTTTCGACAGGAGGGTAAACTCATTCTGTCCATCATGACATTTGCTTTCTTAAGGGCCTCACAATATGCAGCTTAAATAATTAAATGCAGGTCACATCGCAGCCTCCCTTTTCAAGCCTGTCTGAGGGCACAGTGGGTTCTTTCTGATGGTTAGCTTTTGACCACGTGATTTTTAGAAGCTGCTTGGGTTTTTGTTTGTTTTCGTTGTGTATGACAATTCTCCCCACTAAAAAACCCAAAGTACAAATCCAGCGTGTTTAGCTGAAAGGGCTGTGGATTTTGTGATGATGGATAAAGGGTGACAGAGAGAAAATTAAGACCCTGGTTCTGGGGAGGGTCTCAGAGCAGCCTGCTTGTCATGATCAGTGCTCTCCATTTGTCATTCAGGGATGTTTCACACTGGGAGAGGAATTCCTTGTGTTCTAATGCACCTGTCCATTCACTGAGAACTGGGATGGGCTTGTCCAAAGTAAGGAAATCTTTTAAACGATCTCATAAAAGAGAAGTTCTAGGAAGCTAAAGATAACTCTTACCTGTAGTGTCCATTTTAAACACTAGATTTCTCTGGGGGAACTTAGAGTGATTATAATGAGTTTGGATTTAGTTTAACCCAATGCTGATTTTGCACATTACAGAGATTTGTCATCTTTAAGTAATGTGCCAGATGAATGCTTTAAAATAGATGCAACTTTGTGTGAATTCTCTATAATATAGCAAAATCTGATTGCTCTATTAATAGCCAAAGTCCTTGGCCTTGAGAAGGCAGGATGGCAGCGATTTTTAAAATTCATCATCTCTGCATAATTACTTGTGAATCTCTAAATATCCAAGCTGAAGAATTAACCAGGAACTGGAGCCGTTATCCCTCAGCGTCCCTTTTAATATTGTTCCACAGTCATCATTTCCTTGTGTTTTTCTAATTACTGCAAAACCAATTGTTTTTAACTCAACTGCCCTGGCTCTTTGTAATCTGTTGAATGTAATCACCTTTGTACTTCTTGTTCAGGCAATTGGACCTTGATTAGATGAGCAGCACCGGGGGCTGTGGGACCCCAGTTGGAAGCTTTGCATATTTTACCTGACCACTGAATTGGGAGGCCATGGGGTTTGGGGAGGGATGGGGGACTCTTCAAGATGGTTCCCTCCATTGTGGTGACCTGTAGATCCTAACAAGGTTTTATTTGGAAACTTAATTTTATAAAAACCAAAAAAATCTAGGAATTCTGGTTCCTCACTCTGAAAAGCTGTGTATGGCCTTTTAGGCCATAGAAAAAACTGGTGGCATGAGATAGGTACTCGATTATCTTCTCTCCCAGATGCAATGTTTCATGTTTATATGTTGATTATAACACCTAGGGGCAGGGCTGTCATTAGGCTGCCCCTACACCCAAGGTTCTACCACTGGCTTGGGCACAAGAATTGCTGAGCCAAGCAAATGAACTTGTATAGAGGTTGAGTTCCCCCCTTTCACCCTCCCAATCCTCTTTATTTACTAACCAATCTACTTGTCAAAGGACAACCTTGAGATTGTCAAAGGACAAAAACTGAAAGAACAAAGGTTCTCAACCTTGATTTCTCTCTTGCAACATCAGGAGTATGATGTTTACTTGTCAACAAGAATAGTTGTCTTTTGCAATAATTCCCAAATTGAGGCAGAGAGTAAAAAGAATCAAGCCAGGAGACATCAAACTATTTAAACAAAGCAAAGCAAAACAAGAGAATTCTGACAAGCCTGTAATGACCTGCATGAAGTTTCATCATTGAAGAATAAGCTAAAATTCTACATCTGTAAGAAAAACCAGATGAAGGATTCACTGCTTTCTCTAGCACAGCCCTCAGAGAAGGAGAAATGTCCTTATTGGATTTATCTCTGTATGTAGCTCCTCTGAGTCTTTCTTTCTCTGGGCAAGGAAAGGCCCAGATAGACAGTAAATGTGCTTACAAGGGGCTGACCAAGACCTTAATCAGTGCAGGGAGTTAGTTGCATTTTCATTTGATGCACATTTATTAAATACCTATGATGTGCCATGCTCCATGCTAGGTTCAGAGCATGAATGAGAAGCAACCTTGGGACTAATAAGGGGGTCGAACATGCAAAGAAATCAGTATCAAGCATCAAATGGCACAAATACAGAGTCTCACAGGAGAGCAGACAAAGAGGAGTACCTGGGTTTTTAGCATCGCTGATGAAGGAGCTTCCTGAAAGACTTCCTGTAGGAGGCAAAGTCTGAACTGAATCTTAAAGATTAAGTAGGGTTTAGGTAAAAGGCTGGAGAAGAAAAGGGTCAGCATGAAACCCATCCCAGGGAGGTGGAGCCAAGTGAGCAAAGGCACAGAAGCCCCTACCAGCACCCTGTGTTCAGGACACAGGAGGCATTTTAACAATGCACAAAGCTTAAGACAGAAAGTGGAAAAAACATGAGGCTGAAGATGCAAAGCCAAGGCCATGGCACATTTTTATTTTAATTTGTGAAGAAGTACTATTTTTCCAGAAAATAACTCAGATCCTCATTACAAAGTATATCTTAAATAGAGATTAATGAATATGGCTTCTGAACCAGGCATTTGTTTAGTAAACAGATTTTTATCAAATCTCACACACAGTCCACTATAGCATCACTGACACCTCCTTTTCCTTAAGGGGCCCAAGCACCTCAATCATTTTATTATAGATTCCATTAAGTAAATTTAACTCTGAACCCTGAGCAAGTTCCTATTAGCTTGGTGGTACTTAGTTTTCTCATCTATAAAATCAAGACCAAATGTCTATTTCACTACTTTAAAGTTCTCATGAGGACTGAACAAGACATACTTACGGGGAAAAACATCCAGCCTTTGATAATGATAGCAGTAGTAGGAGGAGGTACGTTGGGTCCAACACAAAGGTATCTGAATGCTATGAGTGCATGCAGTAAATCAGTTCAGTGAAGAATAAATACAGACAAGGCTTCATAGAGACATGGAAGAGGAAATACATGTAACTAGGGGGGCCTGTGAGATGAGGAGGGGATTTAATTGCACACTGCCTTGTTGCTAATGCTAAGAGGCAAACACGTTTGATGGTCCTGGATTATACTCTCAGATCTGCCCAGGGAAGCCCAGGGTAAAGGATAACTGGGCCCTCACCTGGCTCTTGCAGTAACTGACAGACAAAGCTGTACATATATAATGTACACACTTGCTGAGTTTCATACATGTTTATCCCTGGGAGATTGGGTTGTGGGTGACGGCAAACTCTTGAAGGGTTTTCAGCAAAGGAACGGCATGATGGGTTTTTGCATTTCAGGGAGGGCACTTAGGTGGCAGTAAGGATGAAGCATTTGAAGTGGATAAAGCTGGAGGGAGGTGACCAGGCCAGGGGAAAAAGAAGGCAGTGGGCTACATGGGTCGGATGGGGGCCAGGGCAGGGGCAGATCCTGGAGAAGCCAGCAGGCCTCTGGGATGGCCAGAGTGAGGCGGGTGAGAGGAGGAAGAGTCAAGAACAGCTCCCGGCTTCACGGTCAGTACTTCTAAAAAGATAGTGAGACACGAGGTCAAGGAGAGGACCTGGGAGGTAGAGCAGATTTCTAGAGAGAAAAGAGTTTTTATTTTGGATTTTCACCCTTGAGCATGGTTGGTGATGGTGGTGGGCAACCAGGTAGATGAAACAGAGCCTTTGGGCAGACATTGTGACTACAGATTATGACTCTACTTTCTATCACCCAGATCCAGTGGGTCCTGGGTGAACCTCCCCTTCTCCTACATCTGGATGTGCGTGCTTCACCAAGTCTTCCCCTCACCCCACATTCTACTACTGGCTCTGCTCTCTCGCTTACGTTTCCGCTTTGGTGCCCACGTGTGCCTTCTCTGAGGGCCTGCAGGAAAGGGGTAGGAATATTTGTTACACCAAGCTTGGCAGATTAGAGTGAGTGGCTCTGTAGAAACAAAGCCACACAATTACTTCTGTCTGCTCCCTCACCCGCTGGGCCACCTATCCAGCTCCTCAATCCTGCTCCTGCTGCTGACTCTGTGCTAACAACCTAGACTTTCTAAACCTTTTTCAAAGTCAAGCTAAAGAAACTAACCTTGAGAGAAAAGATGTGTTCTTACTTCAGTGGGCTGTGAGCCCCTAGGCAGGGTTTTGGAAAGCAGGTTTCTTTGACCACATTTGATGTGATGCAAGGAAAGTAGTGGGCACCCCAAACCAGGGAAATGAGGGGCTGTAGGCCACACTGTGTCTGAGGGAGGTCCCTCAGCCATGCTGTGAATAGCAGGATGAGTTTCCAGGGGAGAAGCAAGGCCAATAGGGAGACAGGTAAGAGGTAGTGGCCTCTGTGTGTTTTCCTTGAAGCTGTGGAGGACAGAGTAGAGTGCCACTATCAAATGTCCTCCCCTGCCCAAAGGAAACTTCAGTGAACCAGGGAGGAAGTATATGTTAGAGAAAGGGCAACTATTTTGGAAAGCAACCAATAAGCCTTCAAGATCTACTGAAAAATTCCCTCCTCAGGTTGGGGACCTCTATTCCAAAACCTTGTTAACGAGAGAAGCAAAGGGTGTGTCAGCCAGTCTCCCTTTCCCAGGTACACACGATGAATGCAAACCAACACTGTGACTCTAAGTGGGGTAAAATCTCCCTCAACATCCCTCAACATCCCTCCCAGGGATGTCTTCCTGTTTATCGTTTTTCTCTTGTTTCTATTTTCTTTTTATTCCACCTTTGCCCACAAGCCCCTTCCTAGGATGTGCTGGAAGCCAGCACGCAGCCACGCCAGCTGTCTGCAAGCATTTTCCCTTCCTGGCAGCACCGTCAGTCACCAGCCAGGGTTAACCAGAGGCTGGCACATCAGGGTGTGCCCATGACAGATCTCTGGCAGCAAGTCCCCTTTTGAAGGTGGAGTGTGCGAGCCTTGGTGGAGAGACCAGCTTGCTGGTTGTGCCTCCTCCTAAGTAGCACCATTTGCCCAGAAGCTAAAGTAACAGAATGAAAGAAACCTGCTCCTTTCCCAAGAGGGACTTGTTCTGGTTGGAAGGAATAGGATAAGCAAAGTGAATATGGAGAGAAAAAGATTAAGGCTGGGACTTACATCATTTCTCAGAGGGATGAGAGAAAAAAGAAAAAAAAAACCTCAAGGAGCAAGTTTACGATTCATCTGCGTCCTGAGCCACACCCAACACTTAATCTTTCTTTCTTTCTTTCCCTCCTTACTTCCTTCTTTCCTCCCTCCCTCCCTCCCTCCTTCCTTCCTTCCTTCCCTCCCTCCTTTCCTCCCTCCCCCTTCCATCTCTCTCTCTCTCTCTCTTTTTTTTTTTGAGACAGTCTCACTGTTACCCTGAGTAGAGTCCCATGGCATTATAGCTCACAGCAACCTTAAACTCCAGGGTTTGAGCAATCCTTTTGTCTGGGCCTCCTAAGTAGCTGGGACTATAGGCACTGCCACAATGCCCAGCTAATTTTTCTATAGACACCGTAGGGACGGTGTCTCACTCTTGCTCAGGCTGGTCTCAAACTCCTGAGCTCAGGTGATCCACCTGCCTCAACCTCCCAGTGTGCTGGGCCAACGCTCACTCTTGATGGCCTTGTGCAAGCCTATGCTCAAACGAGAATCCGAAAGGAAGCACTCCCTCATTTGGAGTCAGAATCTGTCTGAATCTTGTCTCCGGTTTCAGGAGTTTTCAAACTGCTGGTCACTCATCCCTCCCCCTTCTTTCCTACTCCCTCTGTCCTCCACTCTGGAACCCACTGCCGGGGGACGAGCAGGTCCAGCTGAACACTGCTTGCCTTTTCTCGGTAACAAGTGGCCTCAGAACCACATGCTTTCTCCTTGAAGTACTTTCTTCTAAGACACTCTGCTCCCTGGGCCTCTGCCCCAGCACAGCTTGCTCCTGCTCAGTCTCCCTCCCGGGCCTTCCTCGTCTCTCTGACAGAGAAGACAGAAAGACACAATCCTCTGTGATCTGCACTCCCTCTCCCCCAAATCCTGCCTGGCTTCAAATATTGTCACCATACTCATGACACTCAAGTTTATGTGGACTCCAGATTCACCCAGCCAACTGCCTACGCACCACCTTCACCTGCAGGCTTATGGCCCCAGAGCTACCATGACCCCAGGGACTCCCCGTTCCTGTAGGCAGCAACTCCAGTCCTTCTAGGACTCAGACCTTGGAGTCATCCTCAATCCCTCACTTTGCCTCCATTGGACCTGTAATCAGGCTCGCTTCCTGGCTTGTACAATGAGCTCCAAGTGACTATTCACATTTAAGTTAATTAATTAAAACTTAAATAAAATTAAAAAGAGAGAGGAGAGAGAAAAAGAAATGGCCCAAGTGAGAACTCTTAGGAAAAGAAGTGTAAAACTTAAATTTAAAAACTCACTTCCTTACACTTGTTGTTTCCAGTGATTACCAGCCAGTGGCCAGTGTAGACACTTCCGTCCATGTGGCAGGTCTATTAGCAAGTCCACTGCCACCACCTGCTCCAAGCTACTACCTCTTGTCTGGGACCTGCAACAACCTTTTAGTGGCTCTGGCTCCTTCAGTTTTCACAAGGAGGCAGTAGGAGGGATGCTTCTAAGCTACGGCATGTCATGGTGCTCCTGAGCTTAGAGGCTTCTGAAGTCCCTGTGCATGGCTCTCACAGTAGGAATCAGACCTCTCGCCCCTTCTGTTCTGACCCCACCTGGTCCCTGGCGTGCTGGGCCCCTGTCCCCAGCAGCCCCTGGACTCTGCTCAAGCTCTGCCTTGGGACTTCCACACTGGCTGTCCCCTCTGCTGGGAGCACCTTACCTGCACGTCCTCCTGGCTTGCCCCTTCTCTGGCTTTAGCTCTCTGTTCCAAAGTCCCCTCCTCAGGCAGGCTCCTTCTGACCGCTCCACTTCGATTTTAAGCTGCCCGACCCCAGCACTGCCACTTTCCCTTACTCTGCTCTATCTGTTTTCTCCATAGTACTTGCCTCCTTTCAACAAATTAAATATATGTACTTGTTTGTTTTATATATTGTTTACTGTCAGACAAGGATCTCTGTCCATTAGAAACTGCTAACCATTAGAAAACTTCCCAGAGGAAGCTTTCAACAAATATTTGTTCAATAACAAATGGAGAGAGTTTGAGAGAGTTTGAGAGCTGGAAGGGGACTTGGAAATTCCTCTTGGATGGGCAGCAGAGGGTTGGTGAGGTGAGGGTACTCACTGTGGACCCGTGATAAGATTAAGGGAAAAGTATGGACTAGGAGCTGGCCTGGTCTTATGGGTCTTCACAGGGCAAGCCCTGTGACAATGAACTCCCCTTCCCTTGGCATGACAAAGGGGCACTGATGAACCACAGATAGCCAACAAGGAAATGGGAGATACCATCCAACTAAAATATCAGGGGTATTCACCACTTTCTTGGCAAGCTTTTACATGACTCAACCATGGGTCTTGCTTCTCTGATGACTTGTGAGAAGCAAGGAATGAAGGTTCAGATTAATGGGCTTTTCTTAAAGATGAGTCTTACCCCCACACTTCATATTACAATGCCAAGATTATCTGAAAACTGGAAACACACATGGTTCCTAGACTATGTTTTTCCTGATATCAGCCTTATTTTGAAAAAGAAAATCATGGTTTCATCATGTAATTTCTAGGTTAGTATTTGAGATAAAGTTGATTAGTAGGAAAAGATTGACTTTCCAATTGCATCATTAAAATACTTCTGACAATCCAGAATGGATTGGAAGAAAAGCAGAGCACAGATCACAATTCGCATTAGCTGTCCATCTGTCCTCTTGAATCTGTAAGGAAGTGCCACCTGAATAAACATGTTTGTAAATACCTAGGGCTGATGGTTTTTCTACTGCCAATTCTGATTCAAAGGAAAATAGAGTGAGGAAGCTTGGACCTCATAGACAGACCTGTTAGCAAAGAGTATGGAAGGCTCTATCCATGGCTCACTGGATGATTTAACTCACCATGTATGTAATTGGGAACAAAGTTGTCTTTATAGTCATTTCTTTATTATTAAGATAACTCAACTGGAGTCTGCTTCAGAGATACAAGATTTGGGAACAGAATCTTTACAGACTGCATGGTAATGCCTGCAGATTATAGCAGAAAACAAATTGATATGCATGGATGATCTTCTGTATGTACCAGAAAATTAGATCTCAGGAGAGACACTGAGCAGAACTGTGATACCCAGGAGGAGGGGGCTGGGCACAGTGAAAGGCACACTCAGGGCTTCCCAGACGGAGGGCCCCACGTGTCCCACATGCTCCCATGTGTTACCTGGGGTGGAGCTCTTCAGTGCTTTCACTAACTGTCCCCTTCCAGCTCCAAAACCATTATCTCCACAGTCCAGGTCACTGTCACTATCACTGCCACCGCTGGCAGAGTAGGTACACATTCTGGGTACCTTGTCCTAAATGAGTAACATGAGACTGTTAAGATTAGTCATACAAATCAAACAGCAGACCATCCCTCGAGGATGTGAACAGCTTATACTCGGCTGCCTTTGTGTGCACAGAATCCCATTCCCACCGCCCAGTCCACCAGCCCAAGAACAGCTCTGATTTGCTGGTTGCTCTGCCTCTTGGGAGGCCGATGTGGTCTACTGGTTGGGCACAGGCCTGCACTGGTAGAGTTGTTAATGGCATTCTGCCATTGTCCTGGGCCCAGAAAGGTCCCCACCATTACCTGCTCTGCATTCTATACACATCTTTATAGGGTTTTGTTTTTCTCAAGTGCCTATTATAAGCTGCTGCTCCAAGCCTAATGGCTTATTTATTTAACTGAGCTCATCATTGGCTTTCAAGTATCAGAGGGCATTAAAGCAGTCAACCTTGGGAACAAAAGAGTAAATGTTTGCCTAATTTATATATTTTTAGCCCCCAAAAGGATAGTGGCCTTTAAGAATATAAGCAATTGCTGACCCCTACAAAGTCCTCTAATCTGCTGACAGTGCACGGGGCAAGGGACCCAGTGCCCCTCTTGCTCTCACAGCCTGATCCCTCTCATGCCCCCGGTGTGGGAATAATGCCGTTCTCAGGCATTACTGAGTCGGCAGATTGTCTGTGAGCAGTTCTTTCTTCTATGCACACAAGTAGAACATACGATCCAGTTACTGGATCAACACATCACTCCCACATGCTGATTTGAGGGTATCTAGGACCCTCTTTTCTCATTGTTGACTACTCTGTTACTGTATTAGTCCCTATCTTTCCCTGACAGTTTAGGTATGGATGCATGGCTGGGTCTCTAAAGCTTGTTTGGGAATGTGTCATTTGGTTGGGAATTGTAAAAACACACTTGAGAATATAAGCTTCCTTGGCTGGGGTTATAAATCTAAGCAGTCACTCATTTCCTATACTCCTTCATTCACTGCCCATTCACCCACCCACTAAGCGGCTGCTTCTTGAGTAGCTGTTCTGGCCCACACAGTATGCTGTGTTTTAGGAGTGGGGAGCTTGGTGCTGCAGATACCAGGAGTCTAGCCGGGATTACGTCCATGAAGGAGGACAAGCCTGCCGACTGGGGCTCCAGTGGAACCCAGTGTCCAGAGTTTCAAAGGGACTCCAGGAACACTTTCTGAGTATAAGAAGACACAGTCTTTTATACTTTGCAACAAACACTAATTGAACTAGGCATGTGCTGAGTACAGGAAATACAAAAAGCTAATTCTACTTAAACTCTCCCAACTTGGTAGTCAAAGAAGCAGGGTGATGAGTGCCAAGCCACAGTGGTTACTCTTACAAGTCAGGGCAGGATTTCCAGTGGGTGAAGCTGGGGCAGGATGACAAGGGGACCCTAGAGAGTTGTGTCTGTTGGTACATGTGTATGCTGTGTGAGCAGTGTCTAGGCATTACACGCAGAGGGGAAAGGTCACCTTCTGGGTCAGTGACTCTTTTTTTCTTTCTTGAAATTAATCAAACCCTTTTGCCACTGTCACCAACCCAACTGAATTGGGTTTTCCCATCTCCAATTCTGGTGTCATCTATGATTTTTTCAACTTTCCAGTCCCTAAAGCAAGTAGAGTCCCCTAGAGAAGTGGTAGCAATGCTTGGGGGGTGGTGAACTGTGGACCAAGGGCACACACCTGGGAATCTTTTAGAATTGTTTTGATTTCACTCTGTAAATGCCAAATCAGACACTGAGCCCATGTGGGGACAGCAGGCTTTGTGGCCCTCGGGTGACTCTGATATCTGCTCAAGTCTGGGCCGCACTGATTTGGAGGAGCCCTAATAACTCTGTGTTTAACAGGAGGCCTTGGAGAAGATAATGGGTTCCCCCTTGGCCTCTCAGACCTGTGCTCTGTGCAGGCAGCTTTTCTGAGTGCTGGGTGCTAATTCATGGGTCCCAGTTCCAGACTCAGCTCCATAATAACTTTCTCTTGGACTCTGAACACAGCCCTTGGGTCTCTAGGGTGGCTGTTCTCTGCTGCACATGAAGGCTGTGGGCCTAGAGGTCTCTCCTTTAGCTACCCACAGTCTCATTTCCACATGGAGGTGCCCAAGGCCAAAAGAAGGCTAGGCCACACTGAAAGTGGGGGACTTCAGATGTGAATAAATGTGGGTATTTCTTCATCATAGTGGGACAGAAGCTCTAGTGCAAATGGCATTGGGGGCTCTTGATGGAATTGGGAGAGCCAAAGGCAGCAGAAGAAAGAAGGGTTAGGGAAGGGCTGGGAAGCTCTGGGAACTGAGCCCCATGTCCTTTCTCCATCCTCGCCTTGCCAGGCACCACCAAACACCCCTCAGTGGCCGGCCCCAGCATGAGCGGAGAAGTAACCAACAGGCTGACTATGGTCAAAGCAGGGAGCTGGAAGAGGCAAATAGGAGAGGACACTAAGTAACCCCCAGGGACAAACAAAGAATCCCTAAACTGTGAGCTCTTTCCTCCAGGGACACATCAGGAGGCCCGTGCCATCTCAGGGTAGATGAAGAACACACAGCAAAATCGATGGGGGCTAATAAAACTCAGGTCTTAATGACCCTTGCAAGTCATCTGACCACAGCAGGCCTCAGATTATTCATACCTGAAAACAAGAGAACAATATCCACTTTCCCTGTTGTATGGCAGCAAGGTGAAGATTAAAGTAACTGCTAAGATAACAAAATAAATGGAAAACCAAATCATTCTAAATGGTGCCTTATGGCTTGAGAGAGTGAATGCTTCTTCCACAATATTGATGAAAAGAGGTATCCATACCCCCAAGAATTTGGGTGCAGATCAGAAGCACTTTGAATTCTTAAGATGTCCCAAGAATTCATGGTGTTCCTTAATAATTGAGGGAAAAGGTAAGCCTGAGACCTTGGTTTGTATTCAATAAATCAACAGCAAATTTCATATAAAATGAAATCTATCACAAGAGGCCCAACAGGTGGACGCATCTTTCTACTGGCCTCCCCTCACCTGGGTCTCAGTGGTGGCATCTTCACTTCCCCAGGCTGGAAGCTGCTCACTTGCCATGGTGTTTTCAGCATATTCAAACGACGAGCAAGTCTGAGGCCTTGGCTCTGCTTCGTTCTGCTTTTGGGAACTGATTTTTCCTAAACAAGGGAATGTAGCTGGAATCACAAATCAGCTTTCCTCAACCTTGTACAAGTTTGGGGAGGGATGTGCAGGAGAAATTCAAAAATGAAAAGGTCCAAACAGCGCAAGCTGGTCTTCCTGCCATTCTGTCTCCTGCAAGTCTTTGCTACCCCAAACATCTGATTATCCTACCTAGGGAGGATGTTCACCTTCAAGACTCAAAGGCAAACTGTTCTTGGACCTCTTTTCCATAACATGTTGAAAGATTCTTCAGGTTCAAAACTGTTCTGTGAGCTAACCATTTGGGAAACACTGTGGTTATTCCTCCAATAATGTTATTCATCTATTAACAACTAGGTTTCTTTTCTGGAGGACTTCTCGAAGCCTGCATTGTGGGAATGGGCATTACCACAGTCTCTAAAGACAGCATTCAAATTTGCAGAAATTGCAAACATACTCGAACAGGGGACCCTATTAGAATATTATTAAGGTCATCTTGAATAATGTGGGTTCAGAAGCTTTGCTTGGAAGACCTTAAAGATCTTCTAGGACAGTAATTGCCAAGCATTAATGTGCATATGTATTAGCTGAGCTTTTGCTAAACTTTAGATGCTGATTCAGTAGGTGTGGGGTGAGCTCTGCATTTCTGACAAACTCCCAGGTGATGCCACAGCTGCTGGCCCATGGACCACACTTTGAGTAGCAAGGGTATAATCAGCAGAGAACACTTAAAGAAAGTTTCCCCATTACCAGTAATAGGAGATTAACCAGCAGAGTGTATTTCTTCATCATGTCAGAAAGTAGAATTGCTGTCATTATCCTCCAACCTCAAAGATTATCAACAGGACACTCTGTGACAGCCTCTCCACAGCATTTTACTTGTGAGGAGAAGCAAAGTAATTAAGTTTTCATCAGCACTGTGAGCTCTGTACAGTTACTTCCATTTTTGATAGGGGGATAGGAAAAAAACCAATTCAAAAGTACACATTAAACAGGAAGTGGCTGCCCTACAGTAGGTATAACTCCATTTTACCTTTGTTCCAGTGAGTTCCCCATTCTCTAATATTTAACGTGAATTGTAAGTGGCTATAGAGAAGAGGTATCTGTGGAAAGCTGGCCACAGACACCATTCGGTGGACAGGAAACTTTAGGCTGAGTGACACAGAATTTCTTGCAGTGTGTTCACCTTACTATCTACCATACACTACCTTTCTATAACTCTTCATCATAATTTAATTAAGACACAACCTTAAAAAACTAGCGCAGTGAATATTAGCAGCACGATCAGAACAATCTCCTTCCAATCCCTTCTTTATGAAGCAATTCAAGGCTTGTGGTTTCTATTCAATTTGTTATAATGACAGTGTTTAATCATGGAGTCTACGGTAGCCTGCCACTAAATTGAGGTCACACATGTGACCATTCAGGCATGGAGCATATAATCTATAACTAAGATTTCACCCCTGAATGTCTGGAGGCTATGTCATTAATTAACAATGCATTTATTTCAAAAATAATATGCATTACAGCCTTTAGAAATGTAGCCTTGGCTCTGAATGAGAAGTTTGTGATGAAATGTTCGTGACAGTTGGTATTACTGTGTGAGGGAAGAACGTAGCCATGGGAATAGCCCAATCACATTTATTCAAAGATGTTTAATTAAAAGATTCCTTTTCTAATTTCTCCGAAGTCTACTGTATAATCTCCACTTACAGCTCCTTTCTAATCATCAAATCATAATGAAAGTGTTCCATTTAGAGTTCTAGTTCATATGCTTATGAATTTCACAAAAGCAACATAAGGCGTACAAGTTAAAAATTATTTAGTGTCATCCTGGGCTGCAATAAATATTTTTAATCTTGAGGGAACAATGAAAAAACTTTGACCCTTAGCCTGGCCCTGTGTTTAATCATGAAAGCTTGTTTCAATTGACTTCAACAAAGGATGGTACTTCTCAGTGGGAAAGCTCACTCCATTCTACTGCAGTTAATGCACATTCTACTGCTGATATATCAAACTCAGTTTTTATAGTTCAACACATAAATATATTTGAACAGGACAGGAATACGTCAGAAGATCTATGTTTCTGGTTAGAGGGCAAACAATATTTTAGCTAATGTTATACCTGGGGTCTAAATTGGTCTATATTCAGTTAAGCTTTGTAAGGTAAAATCCCACAAATGTACGTTTATGTGTTTTTCTTAAGTGAATTCATACATCCACATCCTAGTGCTTACACATTTGCCTCCTTAGATGTGTGGGCATTCCTTAACATAATATTAATACTATGAATAGATAACGTCTTATACACATTGTTTTACTTTTTGTTGAAAAACATGTGGGGATTTTCACGTATCCATATTTCTATCAGGGAGAGGTTATGTCTTCATCTCCCGCTGGAAGGTTTTCCATTTTTGTCAGCAAGTGCATTATTATGAGTGGGAAAATAATCTAATTTAAAGGGCAATTGGCATTCTACCTGAGGAGGCTGGTTTGGGGAGGCGGCTTTGAAGAGGTCGCATCCCTCTGGCAGTCATGACTGGGTCAGAGGCAGAGTGAACAATGGCGCTGTCTGGAGGGCGCCGGCTGTCTGTAGAGGAAGGCACTTCACGTTCAAGGGTTTGGGCTCTGATAGAAGAAGCTGCAGAAAGGGCTGGCTGGAGGGGCAGGAGGGACTCAGTGTCCTCTGGGGACTCTGGCTGGCATATGTAACGTCCGGTTGAACGATTTCCCGAGTCTGGGAGAGGGAAGGTTCCGATTCCACTGTCCAGTGTTCTCATCTGGCAGTTTGATTCTGAAACAGAGAATTAGAGAGGTTTAGAGAAGGCTCCCATAAAAGGATAAAAGAATCCTGGGTATCTGGGTATAATCTGAGGGGAAGGGGACACTTAGAAGGGAGAATTTAAGAAAAAGAAAACTGACCGATATTTGGAAATAGTATTAGTGGTATTTTCAAATTTCCAGAGAGGTGTAGGAACCAGTCATTTAATTGAACATGAAAATATCTCCTTTACATAATATGAGGTACGAAAGCCATCTCATTATGGGCAGGGGTGGTCATGTGTGCATAGATTCTAGATAGTTTCTCCACAGTTATAATAGAAAAGGAGCAGTCTCTGGAGACCAAAATTATTATTATTATTTTTGCAGTTTATTTTTTTGGCCAGGGCTGGGTTTGAACCTGCCACCTCTGGTATATGGGGCCAGCACCCTACTCCTTTGAGCCACAGGTGCCGCCCAAAACAAAATTATTTTTAATTACTCTTATTTTAATCTTGGAATCATGTGACTTAAATTGGTAAAATTTATTAACTGAAACGAGTAACGAGCACACAAACAAATTGAAGTGATGTTCCAATAAAGGTAACTGTGCATCTCCTTCTTGAATTATCATCCATTCGGCTGTTGACTAAATCTCTGGCCTCTCAATTTAACTATGGGATGGTGAAGTCACATGCTAGGAGGGGCACCCCAAAGGGTACCTTACCCACTGTAAGATGACTTATTTTATGGGCTCATGGGACCCAACTGCCACTTGAAATCTTACTGAGAAGCCTACAAGCCACTGTCTGTCTTTCACTTTCAACTTTACACAATAACAAAACTCATCAGTAACCCTTTGGATTTCCTATCAGTCCCAAGGATCCCACTATTTATCATATATGTGACATATTCTGTTAATTATATCTCACCTTCAAAAAGTGTGATTTACAGACAAAAATACAATATCTAAAAAAATGATCACATTTTAAATATCTGAATTGGTGATGTGGTTTATTCAAGCTAAGGAGACAGTTTCCAAGATCTGGTTGTCACCCAGAAAGTCATCTGTTTATATGATATTCTTAGAACAAAACTTCCTTAGTTTCATCTTATAAGTATCTCTGAAGTCTGGCACTGGGTAAGAGAACAGCTTAGCACCGTGTTAGGCATGATGTTTGATGTCTAGCCTTTTGTTTTTTCGGCTGCACATTGGAAGAAGAAGGGTTGTCTTGGGATACACATTAAATACACAAACACTAATGAAAGCTCATGAGCACGAAAAGGTCCATGCATTATTTTCATGGTATGTGACACCACAGATAAGCAAAACAATCACCGGATAACCAGCTTATGGCCTATAGGTCACAGGTTGGACACGCTTGTTGGATCATGATGTAATCTTTGTGTCAAAAACTCAACAGCTACCACTTCTTTGGTGCCTTATGAAACAGGGACTTGTGGTGTGACCTCTGCAAATAACATATTATTTGAAACCCTGTGCAAGGACTTTAACCTCTTAGGGTCTCAGGCTCCTTTTACAATTGCTGTGAGAATCAAAATACGTTCAACATCAAATCCCTAGAATTTAGAATCACACCAACCACAATGTGAGCTAGCCAAATAAATGAAACAATAAATGGCATCATAACAAAATTCTTAGCCTATTTATTACATAGAAGTGGATATCTTATAGGTAAATAGCTTATTCTTCAGTACCTTTCATACACAATCTCAACTAATGTTCAGCAATTAATATCCAAAATACAAAAGCTGGCCAATCTCCCACCCTCCTCCTCAAAACCTCGTTGTTTTAAGTAAGTAGTGGGATTCTGGGAATTTCCTTTAATATTAGGTTAAAAAAAAAAAAGGTAGTGGGGAACAGAATCAGCTTTTCTAGGTATAAGGTATAAGTAGGTTTGTTTTTCAGTTTTGGAAGTATTAGGAAGATGAAGTCTGTATTAAAAAAGAGGCTTCAGCCTCCACAGGGATACTTAGTAGGAAGATGTAGATACCCTTTTCTTTAAAAGGGTACCATTTGGCCATCTTGTATACCATGTACAATGCAAATGATCCAATTCGGAAGGCTGGAGAGGAACTTAGGCACTGAGGGTAGGTATGGCATGCTTTCATTCAGCTCGTGTTGGCAGGGGAGCCATCACGGGAAGTCTGCCCTCATTTAGCTCATGGCAGCAGGTACACTAGCATAGGAGGTCCACACAAGTGGAAAGTCCCACACACTTTTATACCCAGGAGAACAACAGTGGCACACTGTTGTGCCAAACAGCAGTTACATAATCAGGACACCACTGTTCACAGTTATGGCTATCTAAGACACATATGGTGGCTTCTGGTGGGACCATGGGTGAGAAAGCCCAAACAACTTTGTCTTACCCCACACCAGGAGATGTCAGAGTCTGGTCAGGGGCTGCAGGCTACCTGAATCCGAAGTCATTGTTTGAGAGGTGTTTTTCTTTCCCCAGTCATAAGGGCTAAGCTTTAGCTCCATTCATTTCAGAACCTCCACCTGGTCAGCTTTATACTCAACCAGACTTATAGATTCTTCAGTATTGTATCTATTCATTTTCTTCTCAATTAAAGGGATTTGTTACAAACTTGCCTTCTGAGAAATGATCAGTTATTTCCATGGGGAGGCATTGCTGTAAGAGTTGAAAAAAAAAAGGACCCTGCTATCAAACTTATATGTCTTTCTTAATTTTAGCCTGAATGTACACTGCTTTTCAGATTTAGCATGTCCTTATGTTGGAACTGGGGCAATTCTGAAATATTTCAGACTCAAACAGGAATAAGAGGATATTCATCAGAACCAACCCAGTCTTTGGTGATGGGAATCAAAGATCCAAGGGATGCAGCAGCTGAGATGTGTTAGACCCTGTGTGCCCTGGGCTGCCTGCCTGATAATTACTGCCAGTATCAGGACCACCTACCCCTCAACCAAGGAGCGCTCAGCAGGGCAGGACACCAGGGGCACTTTGCCTTTCAAGTGGCCATCAAAAGTCTGGCTGCCTATTATAGCTACTAGGGTTTCACTGATTTCTTTGTGTCATCTCTTCATTTTCACAAACCTATAAAGTAAGAACTATAAGAAATGAACAATCACAGGCAACTTGGCCAAGGACATATTCTATAAAGAGCTTAGACTTCGCTCTAGGCCTGCTTGACTACAAAGATGGCTTTTAGTCATCAGGCTATCCTGATTCCCACAAAAACACAGGTAACAAAAAGCACCTGTCTGCTCAGTCCATGGCCATAGAAGCAGCCATGAGAGTAGAAGGCTGGCAGGATGCTCCTAGGCAAGGGGCCCGGCTTCTCAGAAGCTGGTGCTGAGTGGGTGCTGGTCTCAGAAGTCTAACTGGGTTCCTGGGCTCTCCACCCTGAGGCTAGAGTCTACTGTCAATGTGCCCTGCATCCACCCAGTTGTCCACCCTGTGCAGGCTGCTTGTGCATCATCCAAGTAGCTCCTGACAGTCACAACTGCCTAATAAATCTTCCTTCTGCTGTCTTGGATTAGAACCTTAGACCTCTAAGCCAGGGTTTTGCTAGAGTTTAACTTTGACTCCCCAGCTTGGTAAAAAGCACTGCCTCTGAGGGAAATCAGGCTTTGTCTCTTCCTTCTAGGTATTTTCTGGATTATAAAACATTTAATCCAGTCCTTTCAAATGAAGATTCAAAAAACAAAGGGAGATTCTTGGTTGCCTTTTCAGTGAATATTTGGAAACAGGCTCCATATACAAAGCCCACATATGTTTGCCCGGCCTTTATAACACAGGCCATAGGTCAGTTGCAGGAATAGGGCAGAGCAGGCATTTGGGGTAGGAAAAATGGTAAAGGAGGTCTAATTCTGTTCTTCTGAGGATATTTCCAACATTTATTCCCTTAAATTTTTTCCCCTTTGCCTTCAACACCCAGTATTATCATACCAGAATCTATAAAACAGGAGTTTTGGAATCCTGAGTTCTCTAATTTTCTGAGAATTGTATGCCCTGATATTAAGTTCAGAAACCACTTGTTATTAAGGCCATTTTTTTAATTTCTAAAAATTCCAGATGCCAAATGTAGTGACTGTGAAGGACTCATTTGTAAGCATCCATGAAATGAGGTATGGACAGTTAGGGGCTCAGACATATGCCAAGTTTCACCCTCAAGCAAATTTCCTCAGAATGCACAAACCTTTGGCAACGGAAATTTATATGGAAAATGCTGACACCATCTTCATGTAGTTTATTTAAGGTACTATGAGCTTTCTGCAGTTCATAAAAATACTGTAACTCAAATTGCGAGCATTAGATATGGAACTTCTGAAGCCAGTTTTTTCTCAGAGGACTTTAAGAACTCAAAAAAATGATTAAATGGCTATAGTGGGAACAAAGTTCAAAGGGGTGAGTCTGCCTTGCATGTTCAATGAGTTCACTGAGTCTTGTTCTCAATAAGTGTGAGGTCACATTTATGCTGTGAATACAGCTGCCAACAGGGCCTTGCTAATGAGTTCGAGGGTGGGATCAGCGATTGTACTAGGGGGCTCCATCCTTTTAAGGGCACCAATTATATCTCCATCCCTGGTCAGTCATTTCTCCTGTCCTCATTGTCCCATGCATCTTCTCTGTCTCTCAAGGTCAGCGCTCACACTTATTACCACTATCAAGCCCTAGGACATGCACAAGTTGACTTAGACACTGGTCCCCATTCCTTTTAAAATCATGGGGCACACATCCAATTTTAGTATCAGGTATATCCAGATGAAGTAGAATGATTTTGAAATATTTCTTCTTTTTCTATTGTCTATAAGATTTGGCATGATCTGTTTTTTGAAATTATCTTTTATTTTTATTTATAAATATTAGTTGTCTATTTTTTGAGATTTTGGAAAAAAATATGAAGTTAACTGATGACTCCATACTGAACCTCAGAGTCAAAGCATTCTATGATAGACATACTCTTATCTGACAAAATGAATGTTACTTTTTTTGCCTTATTATTATTATTGGTCAATATTTCATTGCAGCAATTGTCTGATTTCTTTTCTGAATGTATTTATCTTTGTTCGTTCTTTACAAGGTTTTTGTTTCTAGTCCTTATCTTAAACATTGTTATTATTGTTAAATTTTAAGCCTTTTTAATTTTGTGAAGGCAAAAAGTGGAAATCAGATAAACACATGTATATGCATAGAGAAAAAAAATCACGGGACACATAGAAAAAATATAAATAAATGGCTCACAGAGGAAAATACCAGCCGTAAGATCACTGGTCCCCTGGTGGCCCCACATCTCCATCTCAGCATACCTGAGACTCATTCATAGCATGTCAGCAGCAGAATAGTGGGGAATTTCTTATTTACAGAAAGGACTGAGGTCTACTGACACCCTGAATACCTCACCTGTATATTTGTTTGTCTGGTACGCAAGGAGAAGAATATATTTTTAGTCTCTTAGAAGCAAACACAGAAGTTCTATAAGGCTCTCCTTTGGGGGAGAAGATTGCTGGGGTTAGGAATATTCTCAGGCATGAGGCGTCAGTAAAGAGGGAAGTATGTTGTCTGAAAGGGAAAGGAGGTGATAAGATGATGAGGTTCCGTGTGGGATGGTGATAGAAAAGAAACTTTGAAGAAATGTCTCCACTGGGGATTTTCAAACTGTTAACTTAGGGTGTGCTATATAAAATCCCCACTCATCTCACCGAGTGTTACTCTGCTGTTCCCTCAGCCCGCTGTCTCATCAGCTGGCCTTAGTGTCTTTAGCTGCAAATTAGATCACATTTTCATTATAGGGGTGTTTTGAGGACCAGAAACAAACCATATGATAAACTCAGCAATGCCTCAAACAGGGATACTATTATTGCCCAGAAAATGCCAGCAGTTCTCAATTTAAGTGCTATTAGACTGTCAGCATGTTTGGGGGCAGAACTGGATTTTATTCATCTCCCCACTGCTCATGTATGAATCTGCCCCTGACGCTGCCCTTATTCTACAGGATAGTAATTATACACTCCAGGCTGGCAGAGTGTCCGATTCATTCTCTAATATCAGAGCTCAACACCCCACCTAACACAGTCAGCCCTCCCTGAGGGATAGTGAATGAATAGATGGATGAAAAAAACAATTAATTCTTAGGACAGTCTTCCTTATGTTAAATGAATGCAAATCTCTTCTCATGAAATCTTAACCTCTATTTCTTTTTGTTCTGACTTTAGCAACCAAAGCAAAGAGTTGACTTCCTTCTTCTCAGTAGCTATTTTCCATATACAGCCAGACTTCATTAATTCAGATGGCCAGAAGGATAAGGTCATTCAGAATAACTGAATATTTTAAAGACTGATTTCTTAGTATTTTCAAGTCCTTAGAACAAGGATGAATGACCAGGCAAAGGACAGATAGTGAAATGCTGTGTTAGCATCCTCCCCAGTCCGTGTGCCCACCTTGAAGGATCACTGGACCAGCAGGTTCTGGGTCTACCAAAAGTCACCATGGCATGGTGATTCTAGACGTTCTGGACCACACCTTCTGGGATTCTAGATGCCATACGAAGGCTGCCATCCCATTTAATGCTGGCATTTACAGTGGTGTGAGAACTAAGTTCTTACAAAGTCAAGTTCTGGTAGCCATTTATAGTGAGCAGAAGAAATTACTCAGTTATTTCCAATGTGCATTTATCCAGATTTATATAGAACTGGTGAATTATTCTGCTAACTGGGCTGACTATGCTTCTTCCAAACTTGTTTTATACTGCATTCCTTCACACAGCAACACTCACTTCATAAATAGCTGCAAAGGGAAAAGTTGATTTCCAGCACTATTTCAGTTATTATGAATTTTTAAGTGAGTGGAATATGAATTAGCAATGACTTGGGCTGTTTGGGAAATACCACTCATTTTTCCCTCAGCTTTCTCTTCTATAGATTCCCGTGTTTCAATGTTTTCTCACAGATCTGATGTCACATATCATTAATGGTTTGAATTTGTAAACCCTAACTCTTGGTATTATTAATACATCTGTCTGAAAACATTACTATAGGATATTACAGGTTGAAGAAAACCTTATTTTGGTTCTAAGTTATCCTGAATATTCAGATAAATGAAGTGAGAAAAAGCACAGACTTCAGAGTCAGAGTGACTGAGCGTGCAGACCTGCATGGCTAACTGCTTGTTGCTGGACAACAAGGGGTTTAAAAACTATTTGGACACATATAGTCATAGCTCATTTTTAATAAGCCTAGTAGAGTGCTCATTACAAGGTTCAATTAGTTTCCATAACTGGTTGGGAGGGAGAGGTGAAGCCTCCTGTAGGTGTGTGATCAACATGCTGTCAGAGAATCCAAGGCCAACCAATCGTCATCTGTGCAGTCAGTGTTCGGTGGCAGCATCTGGGTATGTTTTACTCAACAACCACACTGGTTATTTCTTAAGGAATTACCTTTTAGCCATTTCCTTGGGGGTTAGTTCATCAAAAGTGTCATTGTCACAAAAGAATATGGATTGAAGTACTTAGAGCTGGTGGCAAGCTTCCTCAAACATAGGAATGAGGGAGTCCATTTTCTTGGGAAGCCCATTTTAGAGCTGGCACCTAAAAGGATTTTTAAAAAGCCTATACAAATGCTGTTTACTGATGCTCTCTGGTTTACAGACTCATGACACTCTCAGGGAACAGTCCGGATTAGTACACCATGATCTTCATTTAGGGAATGTATAGCACATTTATACATTTAATAGCGCATTTATAGCGCATTTATCTTAAAAGCTTAGACTGACTTCTGTGCAATGAGCTATCCATTTAGAGATTCAAATAAATTGTTAGTCATCACTTTTCCCCCTTTTTTAACCCTTATAAGTCCTAGGAAAATAGAAAACTTTGAAACTGGGATGATTTTGTACTTTTTAGAGCTTCCATCATATCTACCAAAGTTTCAGTCAAACCTCTAGTGAGAACCGAACACCACTCACCAGTCAGAAAGAGCGACTTACAGGTGTTTAATATTCATATCATATTATTAACTGGCATGCTTTCTATAAAGCAACTGGTCATGTAAATAATTCTTGGTAGGAATTCTCTCCAAGTTCCTAAACATCTTTAAGCTACATGTGGTATTGGCAATAGAAACTTAAACTACAGATGGGAAAACAGATCTCTTTATTTGCACATCCTTCTCTTCATCTGCATGGCTGACACAAGCTAAAAAAGCCAAGCCTGTTGCCAAAGCCACATCAATTAAATGTCGGTTATTTATTCTAAGTTTACCCCACGGTTTTGTCAAAGCAGTCAAAAATGATTATACTGGGTTATTTATTCACAACCATTGGGTAACTTGGCTATGGCATTAAGATGACCTTCTGGAAGGGTAAATTCAATTTGATGGCTTTGGAATGCATGCGAATACTCAGCCTCTAAGTTCAAACGAGATTTAAGCTTCCTGAGATTTGACAAATGTGCTGGAGAATTTAAATTTGTTTTCCAGTCTCTTGTGCTCTCTCTGGTATAACAGAGGACAGGATACTAGCAGTCTGGTATACTTGTGTAGGGAATGAGTATGAAAACAAAATGTAAAGAATTAATATAACGCAAATTTAAAAAGGGAAAAACGAAGGAGCTTAAAATTCCTTTATAAAGTTGAAAGGCAAGTTATTCAAACCAATATAAAAGAAGTGTCACCTCAGGTTGGGTCCATATCCAGGGAATTTAATATTCGTTGTCTGATAGAGGCATCACATAAATTATAGTGGTAGGATGTGACTCAATAATATAAACTAGAAAAGGTTAGAAATGTATTCCAAGTGACCATGTAAACCATGCCTTCATAGAAATCTTGCTTGAATTTATTTACATATATAGCTGATGTAACTCCTAAGAAAAATTCCTTAAGATGTACTCCTTCGGTACTAAAACATCTTCTTCTAAAGTTTTGGGGATGGTTCTTGGTCTAGTATTCTGGGATTTGTTACTCAATTTTCCAAATTCTTCTTTTTTTAATTTTCAGAATATGAAGGGGTGCACATGTTTTATTTACATACTATGTTTTTTGTACAGATTAAGTCAGACAGATAAATATGTCCTTCACTGAGATACTGTGAATATATCCAACAGGTGTGAATTTACTCATCTCCTCCCTTCATTTTAATTGGGCTTTACTTCCATATGTGTACTTAAGTGTTGATCATTTAAGTGTTGTTCCAAATGATATTGAGTTGCTATTGAGTACATATGTTTGTTTCCCCATTATGAAGTTTCACTTACAAGAATAGTTTCCAGTTCCATCCGGGTTGTCACAAAAGATACTCAATTGCCATTTTCTTATGGCTAAGTAGTACTTCATAAACATTTTTTGGTTTTAAACATTGTAATAATTATCTTTATACTTTTATCATTCCAGATTGAAAAATCTTGAGGTCTTCATGTAACTCCTTCATGTTGTGTTATGCCACTATGCCTGTCTTGAAAAATCAATACCTGAACTTGTACACGATATTTATTGTGGTTCACAAGAGTAGGCTAACGTGACTATTGTAGTTTAATGGTCAGCATTTGTTTGATCTGGTCATTGGACTTAGGAACAGACTTGGATCCTAGACTCTCAGTCCTGTTTCTAGAGCCATCACTACCAGCTCAAAGTCCTTGTTCATGTGAGTACAACATGAAGCCTTTCCAACTCCCCATGATACAATGATTACTGAGTAACTACTTTTCTATTTATTTGTCAAATCTTGTCCTCCTTAATTCAACATTATTCTAACCTAACCCCCCCCAACACAACTTACTTTCATTAGTAAACCTTCTAAAGTACCCCCAAAATGCAGACCACAACAGTTCCAGCCCTGATCCCTGATCACCATTTTTCTAATTAAAGAAATGACAACTTAACTCTCTCACTTGCCCATTTCTATCTATACCAAAATTACTCTATCCTCAACCTTTTTCTCCTCATGTAATTTAACTGACCTATTTTTTCTTGTTATCTTCTTTTAATTCATTTTGGGGCTGATACTTATAACAAGGCATTTTAAAGGTCTAAAACATAATGATTGATGTTTACTGATTCTCCTTTGTTCAGACGTTCATTATATTCTCAGATCACATTTCCAAATTATTAAGTCATGATTTTCCCTTGCAGAAGGTACAGCATATTTACCCTAAAAGGCTATCCTTGTTTCCGTTCAGTAATCAACATTTCTCATGGATTCACTCCATTTCTAGCTATCATGCCAAAATGAACTGAAAACCTAAACAATTATCTGGTGAATCTGATAGACACAGATGGATATTATGGGCAAGTCTGTCTTTTGAAATCTCTTTTCCTCCATATCAGGTTTGTTGAATTATATGGACAAAATACCTCTACTCTTCATTTCACCTGCCTAGATATAATCTGCTTTGATAAGATACAGGAGGAAAGGAAGAAATAAAATAAACTTAGGGTAAGATGCTGAATAAAACAGCTTTATTTGGCAAGAAGCCTATGAAAACAGGGAAGCATGTTTTCATAGGGGAAAAATAGGGGAAAATTCAGACCTATCAGTTTAGCAACTGATGAAGATGTTATTGAAAATATTTATAGGAATACTGGAACTAAAGCAACCTATGTATTAGTACCCTAATTTTTTAAATTAAAAATGTAATTAATGTTAGATATTCTAAGACTATAAATTATTTTAGTCTGTTTATATGACTTTAATTATAGATTAATGAAAAGCTTCAGATAGATAAAAATTTTAAGTTCAAAGATATTTTTCTTCATTCGTTTCTATATTTAATCAGTATTAAATATTTTTTGAATTATATGTAGAAGGAAAGAAAGCTCAAGTCTTCGTACTTTGAAGCTTTAAAAAAATATTCATTTTAACATGCCTTACTTGTTTGGAAAAGATTCTAATTATAAGATAATCTATTTAAAATGAACATTTAATAATCCTTTATTTTTTTCTTTCATGTGACCATAGCTGAAATGTGAACAAAGAGAAGGCTGAAGGTGAGATGAATCTGTCTTTCTATTTCAGCTGCTACCCTCCATTCACCAAATCTCATGGTTGTCTCTATAGGAAGATAATAAAAATAAGCAATAACATCCAACAGACCAGAGGATATGAATGTGGGTATAAATATATAGAGATTTTTGCTTCCATCCTTGAAGATCTAAACTGCTACAGTAATACACACACATATACACACACAGTTATAGTGTTCTCAGATATTGGATGATAGGTGGCACAGAACTTTATCTCTGAATCGAGGAAAACAAATGCAGTGGGCCTTGTAATTTTTCTAGCCAATTCCCTACAGGTGGTTTCTAGACTGGCACATGGAAATAGGGATACAAATACAACCTGGAGGTAATGTTGAACTGAAGAGAGAAATATGGGCACAAAGAGGGTAAGTATAGGGATAGAGACAGCTAGACTTTGTAGGGCAGAATACTGAAGAGAAAAACTAGTAGTAGAGGTTTCTCTATGGTCATTGGCTGAGTACTGACTTGCAAATGCATGAGATGAAATTCATAAAATTAGAGAAATAATTACCATAAATTTGTAGATTGACAAATTTCTGGAGCTCATATCAACTAGAAATAATATGTTCCTACCATCCAGAGGGGACAGATCTTATAATATAAGGATTATACAGTAGAATTCTAAAGATAGTCAAGCCTTAGAAGCAAAGGTAAACTATGCTCAGACTAAAGGCTTCATTAGACTCATCATAACAAAACTTAAGAGCAAGCCTTGAGAATGAAACAAATCTACAAATGCTTTAAATGCATCCCAGAACAAAGTTTAATAGTTTTAATAGGAATACAATGAATTCCAACAACCATAATATAAAATCCACAATATCTGACATCTAATTAAAAATTGCTAGACATGCAAAAAAGTGGGAATATAGGGTGCATATCTAAGAGAAAAATTATCCAACAAAAAGACAACAAAACTGAATTAACAAAGACTTAAACACGGTTATTATAGATATTATAAATATGGACAAAAATATAAAGCAAATCTTGAGCATAATTAGGCTATATTAAAATACTAAAAATGCCCAGATATAAATTATGGAGTACTTTTAAATAAAAATATATTGTATAGGATGAATAGTAGATTAGCAGAGATGTTAGATACAGCAAGGAAAAAGTCAGAGAATTTGAAGACAGAGCAAGGGGGGAAAAAAGACTTAAAAAAATAGACCATCAGTGACTTGGCCATCAATATTAAATAGTCTAAATACGTACAATTGGAGCTTCAGAAAAAAAGAAAAAGGAAGAAAAAATTATGTAAATAAATTATAACCAAAATACACTAAATTTAATGAAAACTACAAACCTAAGATCTAAGAGACTGAATGAACCACAATCAAACCACCACAGAGAAAACCAAACCAAGACACATCATAATTAAACTGCTGCACATCAATGATTTAAGATGAAATCTTATAAAGCAAATGAGAAGAGGATATTTTCCAGAAGAACAAAGATTAAAAAGTAACAGCAGACTTCTTGTCAGAAATTATATATGCCAGAAGAAATGGAATAACTTCTCAAGAATGCTGAAGAGAAAAAAACCTGGCAATATTTCAAAAATTTATTTCAATTAATCAACTTTTCAATGAATTTAAAAATTAAGGCAAAATAGATTCTTTCCAAATAAACAAAAGTTCAGATAATTCATTGCCATGGAATTTTAGTATAATAAATAATTATGGAGTTTTCACGGGTGGATGAAAAATAAATACCAAATAGAAATCTGGATGTATATAAAGAATAAAGAGCACTGGAAATGATAATATATGAAAACTATACATTCTAACATATGTGAAATGTATACAACAGCACAAAAGATGAAATAAATTATATGAAAGTAATCTGTAACATATTAAGAAATACTATGATAAAATGAAAAAATAATAAAATTACATTTAAATGTCAGACCACTCACTAAAACCAAAAACCAAAGAGATGTAGGTAATAAGTTACAAAAGGAAATGATGTAGAATCAATTAAAAAAATTCAGTTAAAAAAAGGCTGAAAAAGAGGACAAAAAAGAACAGATGAGACAAATACAATATAAATAATAAGATGGTTATATTTGAACCCAACCATCTACATAATTACATTAAATATAAGTGGTCTAAACACTCAAATTAATAGGCTGAGATTGTCAGATTAGTAAAAAAAGCAAGACCCATGTATATGCTTTCAATAAGAAATTCATTGTAAATATAAAAACAAAGACGAACACAAATAAGAATGTAAAAGTATAAGCACGTGAACATGAGATTTACGGGTTAGTTTAGAAGGTCACATGACATAAATATTTATGTTAATATATAAATATCATTTATATTACTAAATATTAGAAACAAGTAATTAAAATATAAAAAATACCATTTCTAACAGTATCAATATATGAAATATTGATACATTTTATAAAATATGTGGAAAGTCTGTACACTAAGAAGTACAAAATGCTGTGGAGATAAATCAGAGAATACTGATATAAATGGAGAGCTTTGCCATATTCATGTATCAGAAAACTCAGTATTGTTCACATGTCAAATCTCTCTGAATTAATATATAGATCCAATTATCACTGTAATCAAAATACTATTAGCCTTGTTTTGTTAGACATTGACTCACTAATTCAAAATTATTTGGAATCAAAAAGATCTTATAAAAAGTAAAACAATTTCAGAGAACTGACATAACCTAATTCCATAAGGTTACAATAATAGAGTGTAGTATTGGGTAAAGATTTACACACAGGTCACTGAAACAAAACACACATTCTGGATAGGCTCACTCATATATTTTCAGTTGATTTTGGACAAAGATGACACTGTAATTAATAGAGGACAGAGTGTTTCAACAAAAAGGTACTGGAAATGCTAAATATTCCTATGGAGAAAATTAACCTCACCCCTTTCCTGACATTGTATGTAAAAATTAATGCATAGACTAAAACTTAACAGCTAATACCATAAAACTTCTAGAAGAAAACATCGAAGAGTATCTCTGTAACTTTAGAGTAGGCAACAATTCTTTTAAAAGAGCACAAAACGTGAACCATAAAAGAAAAAAAAAAGATTTGTTCAAAATTAAAAACTGTCTTAGAAGACAATGTTAAGAATACTGAAAGGAAAGCACATACTTTCATATCAAAGATAAATCACTACTATAGCCCAGGATGAAGGAGGGAAGAGTTGTGGGATAGGAGGGGAGGGAGGAGATTTGATAGAAGGAGGGTGGGAGGTGGGACGATGCCTATGGTCATATTACAAGAGTACATGTCAATTCTATTAAGTATAGAGTATAAATGTCTTAATACAATATTATAAGTAAATGAGGTGAAGGCTATATTAACCAGCTTGATGTAAGCATTCCAAATTGTATTTAAAATCAGCACATTGTACCCCATAAATGCATTAATGTATACATGATCTGTGTGTTTATGACTCAAAAAAAAAAAAAAAAAGGAGAGCAATATACAACCATACAACTCAGCAATAACACTCTGACCCCAAGATAAAAGGACATAGAAGTCTACCTAAAGATTTAAACACAAACATTTATGGTAGCTTTATGCATAATGGCCCAAACTGGAAACAACCAAAATATCGTTTAGCTAGAGAATGAATAAATAAATTGCGGTACATCCATACACTGAAATACCAATCAGCAATACAAACTGAAACAAAACAAAAAACCTACTAATGATGACACACAACATGGATGCCTCTCAAAAGTATTATGCTATTTAAAAGATGCCAATCCCCAAATACTATATAGTATATGATTGACCCAATGACGTGAAATTTTAGCAAAGGCAAACCAGTTTCTATGGGGGAGCTGTTCCTCCATGGTGGAGTGTGGGGATCACCGGGAGTCCTCGGGCGAGTAATCTAGTGACTGAGCTGCCCAAAAGCACGGCCTGTGACACTGGAGGAGTGTGGAGATCCAGGTGTTTGGCAGATTAACAGCCCTGGCCCTCAGGGGCATTGAGGGAAACTGGATTTGGCGCATTAGATAAGCAGTCAGCCATGTCAGGAGAGATCCCAAGGATAAGTGCTTTCCTTGGAAAGCTTCTGCTTGGTCTAGGCCCATGGCTTGTAGGGTCTTTTACGTGGGCCAACAAGACATTTGGACTCTTAAGCCTGCGGGGTCTGTGAAACCAGCTAAGGCCTCTAGTCTCCATTTTGCATAGCTGTATCAACTGTGGGATTAACTTCTCACTCCCAGAAGATCACCTGTTGCCCAGACAATATTTACCAAGATATATATACTGTTTTTTTTTGGTTTTTTTTTTTGGGGGGGGGGTTTGGGGTTTTTCCTTTTTTGGTTTTTTTTGAACTTCCACTTTTTTTTTGGACACTTTTTCTAGTTTATATACAAGCTTCCATTTTTGCCTTCTTTAACAATTAGAATTTTATTTTTGTCAGTGTTTCTGCCCCTATTAATTTTTTTTTTTTGCCCTTTATCTTACTAGGGATTTTGCTTTCTTGTTATGGTTTGATTTATAGTATTTTGGTCTCTCCTATCTACCTGGAGGAGGTGGGGTACTGTGTCTGAGCTGGCTGGCTATTGATGTCAAAAGATTGAGGGTCCTTAAGGGTGGACCTACTATGTACCCCTACTATGTACACATATACTATTGTACCCTAAAAGTACACATATACTATTTTTGTCTTTTTCTTTTGGTGCCTTTCTTTTTTTCTGGTTAATATTTCCTTTTACTCACCCCCTCTTCTTTCTCTCTGTCTTTTTTTTCTTATTTTTTCTTTTTTAATATCTTTTTTCTCTTCTTGCTCCTCAATCTTCTCACTCTTCTGGTCTTGTACCAAAAGGACTCATTAAAATTTCAGGCCAGTAGCATAGTAACTTAGAACAAGAAGTGAAAGGAAAATTAGGGTAAGGAAACAGATACAAGAAAGCACTCATGAAGGAGAATCAGCAGAAAAATCCTGGCAAGATGAAATGCCAGTCCAGAGTAACCCCTTCTAGGGATTGCAAGGTAGCTACAGCAGAGGATTCCTCCCATAAGAAATGTTAGAAATGACAGAAGGGGAATTTAGAATACATATATCAAAAATAATGAAGGAAATTGCTGATAAAGTGGAAAACAATAAAAAAACAATGAAAGAAATTGCTGAGAAAGTGGATAATAACCAGAAGGAAATTCAAAACCAGAATCAAATAAGAGATGAACGATACAAAGAATACAGAAAAGGACATAGCAGAGTTGAAGGAACTGAAGCAGTCAATCACAGACATCAAAGACGTAATAGAAAGTATCGTAATAGATTAGACCATGCCAAAGAAAGAATCTCTGAGGTAGAAGATAAAGCCCCCGAGATAACCCAAATTGTTAAAGTGTCTGAAAAGAAGAGAGAGAAAGCAGAACACTCATTGATAGAATTGTGGGATGCTATGAAGTGTTTAAATATACGAGGTATAGGTATCCCTGAAAGGGAAGAAGAATGCCCCAGAGGAATGGAAGCCATTCTAGAGACTATTATAAATGAAAACTTCCCTAATATTACCCAAGATTCCGGCATACTCCTTTTTGAGGGATATCAGTCCCCTGGTCACCTTAACTTAAATAGACCTTCCCCAAGGCATACTGTGATGAATTTATCTAAAGTCAAGGCTAAAGAAAAGATTTTGCAGGCTGCCAGGAGTAAGCGTCAACTGACCTACAGGGGCAAATCTATCAGGGTGACCACGGACTTCTCTAATGAAACTTTTCAAGCTAGAAGACAATGGTCACCTATCTTTAATCTACTTAAACAGAACAATTTGCAGCCCCAATTCTATATCTCACTAAGTTAAGCTTCAAAATTGATGCAGAATTTAAAACTTTTATTGATATGCAAACACTGAGGAAATTTGCCTCAACAAGACCAGCTTTACAGGAAACATTTCAACCTGTCCTACACACTGACCATCATAATGGACCTTCAGCAAAGTAATCACCCAGAAATTAAAGGACAGAACCTAGTTTTCACAATGAAGCAAATGACATAACTAAGCAATGGACTTTCACAAAATATAAAATAATTTTTGATCATCTAGGTATGTATCTAGTAGAGAAGTTGCAGGATCAAACAGTAGGTCTACTTTTAGTTCCTTGAGTGTTTTCCAAACTACTTTCCAAAAAGGTCTTATTAGCTTGTGTTCCCACCAGTAGTGTAGAAGCATTCCCTTCTCTCCGCATCCATGCCAACATCTGTAGTTTGGGGATCTTGTGATGTGGGATAATCTTACTGGAGTTAAATGATATCTCAAGGTGGTTTTGATTTGTATTTTTCTGATGATTAAGGATGATGAGCATTTTTTCATGTTGTTTTTAGGCCATGCCCCTGTCTTCATCAGAGAAGTTTCTGTTCAAGTCTCTTGCCCACATAGAAATGGGGTTATTTATTCTTTTCTTATTGTTTGAGTTCTCTGTAGATTCTAGTTATCAGACCTTTGTCAGAAGCATAACTCACAAAAATCTTCTCCCATTCTGAAGGTTGTCTGTTTGCTTTACTTACTGTGCTCTTGGCTGTGCAAAAGCTTTTTAGTTTCATCAGATCCCAGTAATGTATTTTTGGTGTTGCTTCAATTGCCTGGGGGGTCCTCCTCATAAAGCATTCTTCCAGGCCAATTTCTGCAAGTGTTTTCCCTGCACTCTCTTCTAGTATTTTTATAGTTTCATGTCTTAAGTTTAAATCTTTTATCCAGTGAGAATCAATTTTTGTTAATGGTGAAAGGTGGGGGGTCAGTTTCAGTCTTCTACAGGTCGCCAGCCAGTTCACCCAGCACCATTTGTTAAATAGCGAGTTTTTCCCCCACTGAATATTTTTGGTAGGTTTGTTGAAGATCAAATGATGATAAGTGGCTGGGTTCTCCTCTTGGTTCTCAATTCTGTTCCATAAATCTACTGCTCTATTTTTGTGCCAGTACCATGCTGTTTTGATCACTATAGATTTATAGCACAGCCTAAAGTCTGGTAATGTGATACCTCCTATTTGTTCTTATTTCTGAGTAATGTATTTGCTATTCAAGTTTTTTTCCTGATTCCATATAAAACGAAGTACTATTTTTTCAAGTTCTTTAAATATGAGTATAAAAATGTTTAAAAAATGACATGTTTAAAGCACATGACAATGGTGCTTTAATAGGGATTACATTAAACCTGTAGGTTGCATTGGGTAGTGTGGACATTTTAACAATGTTAATTCTTCTTAGCCATGAGCATGGTATATTTTTCCATTTGTTAACATCTTCAGCTATTTCTTTTCTATAGTTTCATAGTTCTCTTTATAGAGATCTTTTATGTCCTTTGTTAGGTAAATCCCCAGATGAAATTTCATCTTCTTTGGCACTTTTGTAAAAGGAATAAGAGTCCTTGATTGCTTTTTCAGCTTGACTATTGTTGGCAGATAGAAAAGCTACTGACCTGTAAGTATTATATGCTGAGATGCTGCTGTATTCCTTGGTCACTTCTAAGAGTTTTGAAGTTGAGTCCCTGGGAATTTCCAGGTATAGTATCATATCATGTACGAAGAGTGAGAGTTTGAGCTCCTCTGACCCTATTTGGAGACCCTTGATTGCCTTCTCTTGCCTGATTGTGATAGCTAAGACTTCCATTACTATGTTGAATAGCAATGGAGACCATGGGCATCCTTGCCTCATTCCTAATCTGAGTGGAAATGTTTTCAATTTTACACCATTCAATATGATATTGGCTGTGGGTTTGCTGTAGATGTCCTCTATCAGTTTAAGAAATATCCCTTCTATGCCTATTTTCTTAAGAATTCTCATCATGAAAGGATGCTGGGTATTATCAAAGGCTTTTTCTGTGTCAATTTGAGAGAATCATATGGTCTTTGTTTTTTATTTTATTGATTTATTATATTGATGTATTATATTTATAGATTTGTGTATGTTGAACCAACCCTGTAACCCTGGAAAAACACCAACTTGATCATGGTGTATAATTTTTTTGCTGTGTTGTTGAATTCTATTTGCTAAGATCTTACTGAATATTTTTGCATTGATACTCATTAATGATATTGGTCTATAATTTTCTTTTTTTGTTGGATCCTTTCTTGGTTTGGGTATCAGAGTGATATTTGCCTCATAAAATGTGTTGGGAAGTATTCCATCTTGTTCTATGCTTTGGAAAATGTTGTATAATATAGGTACTATTTCCTCTTGAAAGGTTTGATAGAATTCAGATGTGAAGCCATCTGGTCCTGGATTTTTCTTTCTAGGGAGATTTCATATTGTTGGTGCTATTTCAGTGGTTGATATAAGTCTATTCAAGATTTCTAATTCTTTCTGGTTGAGTCCAGGAAGGTGGTGTGCTTCCAGGTATTGGTCCGTTTCCTTCAGATTTTCATATTTCTGGGAATAGACATTTTTATAGTAATCATTGAGGATTTTTTTGGATTTCTGAAGTGTCTGTTGTTATTTCTCCTTTATTGTTCCTGATAGATGATATCAGAGATTTTACTTTTCTATTTCTGGTTGGGTTGGCCAAAGGTTTATCAATTTTGTTAATCTTTTCAAAAAACCAACTGCTTCGTTGATCTTCTGAATTATTCTTTTGTTTTCAATTTCATTTAATTCTGCCCTAATTTTGGTTATTTCTTTTCTTTTGCTGGGTTTGGGGTTGTAATGCACTTCCTTTATCAATTGCTTGAAATGATCCATTAAGTTGTTGGATTCCTCTCTTTCTGTTTCCTTGATGAAAGTTTCCAATGCTATAAATTTCCCCTTTAAGACTGCTTTTGCAGTATCCCACAGTTTTTGATAATTTGTGT
>CAUYQV010077940.1:0-21257 GCA_963574575.1 Galagoides demidoff
TCCCCTTCCCCCAACCCCCACCACATACTAAGTCATTAATTGTCCTCATACTAGTATTGAGTACATGGGATTCTTGCTTCTCCATTCTTGTGATGCTTCACTAAGAACAATGTGTTCCACTTCCATCCAGGTTAATATAAAAGATGGAACATCTCCATCTTTTTTAATGGCTGAATAGCCATGGTATACATATACCACAGCTTATTAATCCATTTCTGGGTTGGTGGGCACTTAGGCTGTTTCTATATTTTGGTGATTGTAAATTGAACTGTGATAAACAGTCTAGTGCAAGTGTCCGTATGGTAAAAGGATTTTTTTTTCTCCTGGGTAGTTCCCCAGTAATGTGATTGAAGGATCAAATGGGAAGTGTAGTTTGAGTTCTTCGAGGGTTCTCCATACTTCCTTCCAAAAAGGTTGTATTAGTTTGTAGTACCACCAGCAGTGTAAAAGTGTTCCTTTCTCTCCACATCCACACCAGCATCTGCAGTTTTAAGATGTTGTGATGTGGGCTATTCTTGCTGGGGTTAGATAATATCTCAGGGTGGTTTTGATTTGCATGTCTCTAATAATTAGAGACAATGATCATTTTTTCATATGTTTGTTAGCCATTTGTCTGTCTTCTTCAGAGAAGGTTCTATTCATGTCTCTTGCCCACTGATATATGGGATTGTTGGCTTTTTTCATGTGGATTAATTTGAGTTCCCTATAGATCCTAGTTATCAAGCTTTTGTCTGATTTTAAATATGCAAATATCCTTTCCCATTGTGTAGGTTGTCTATTTGCTTTGGTTGTTGTCTCCTTAGCTGTACAGAAGGTTTTCAGTTTAATTAAGTCCCATTTATTTATTTTTGTTGTCGTTGCAATTGCCACGTAAGTCTTCTTCATAAAGTCTTTCCCCAAGCTGATATCTTCCAGTGTTTTTTCCTCTGCTTTCTTTGAGGATTTTTATTGTTTCATGCCTTAAATTTAGGTCTTTTATCCATCTTGAATCAATTTTTGTGAGTGGGGAAAGGTGTGCATCCAGTTTCAGTTTTTTACATGTGGATATCCAGTTCTCCCACCACCATTTATTGAATAGGGAGTCTTTGCCCCAGTGGACATTCTTGTTTGGTTTATCGAACATTAGGTAGTTGTAAGTTGTTGGTTTCATTTCCTGGTTTTCTATTCAATTCCAAATGTCTATGTCTCTATTTTTGTGCCAGTACCATGCTGTCTTGACCACTATGGCTTTGTAGTACAGCCTAAAATCTGGTATGCTGATACCCCCAGCTTTGGTTTTATTACTAAGAACTGCCTTAGCTATATCTTTTTTTTTCTGTTTCCATACAAAAAAAGAATTATTTTTTCCAAGTCTTGAAAACATGATGTTGATATTTTAATAGGGATGGCATTAAATCTGTAGATTGCTTTGGGATATATAGACATTTTAACAGTGTTGATTTTTCCCAGCCATGAGCATGGTATGTTCTTCCATTTGTTAATATCCTCCGCCTTTTCTTGTCATAGGGTTTCATAATTTTCTCTTTTTTTTTTTCTTGCAGTTTTTGCAGTTTTTGGCTGGGGCTGGGTTTAAAGTGCCACTTCCAGTATATGGGGCCGGTGCCTTACTCCTTTGAGCCACAGTTACTGCCCCATAATTTTCTTTATAGAGGTCCTTTGCCTCTTTTGTTAGGTATATTCCTAGGTATTTTATTTTCTTTGAAGCTATGGTGAAGGGAGTTGTGAGTTGTGTCCTTAGTTAGCCTCTCATCTTGGCTGTTATTGGTGTATACAAAGGCTACTGACTTGTGAACATTGATTTTATATCTTGAGACATTGCTGTATTTTTTTGATGACTTCCAGGAGTCTTGTGGTTGAGCCTATGGAGTTCTCTAAGTATAAGATCATACTATCAGCAAAGAAGGAGAGTTTGACCTCCTCTGCTCCCATTTGGATGCCCTTTGTTTCCTTCTCTACCTGATTATATTGGCTAGAACTTCCAGCACTATGTTAAATAGTAGTGACAATAGAGGACAACCTTGTCTGGTTCCAGTTCTAAGTGGAAAAGCTTTCAGTTTTACTCCATTCAGTAAAATATCAGCTGTGGCTTTGTCATAGATAGCTTCGATCAGTTTAAGAAATGTACTACCTATGCCTATACCTTTCAGTGTTCTAATTAGAAAAGGATGCTGGATTTTATCAAATGCTTTTTCTGTATCTATTGAGAGGATCATATGGTCCTTGCTTTTGCTTCTATTGATATGGTGAATAATGTTTATGGACTGCGTATGCTAAACCAGCCTTTCATCCCTGGGATTAAACCTGCTTGATTATGATGTATGACTTTTTTGATGATAAGCTGTAATCTATTGGCTAGGATTTTGTTGAGAATTTTTGCATCTATATTCATTAGTGAAATTGGTCTGAAGTTCTCCTTTTTAGTTGGGTCTTTTTCTGGTTTTGGTATCAGGGTGATGTTTACTTCATAGAATGTGTTGGGGGAAGATTCCTTTCTTCTCAGTTTTTTTGGAATAGTTTCTGCAGTATGAGAATAAGGTCTTCTTTGATGGTTTGATAGAATTCTGGTGTGAAACTATCCAGACCAGGGCATTTTTTTGTTGTAAGATTTTTTTATTGTTTCTTTGATCTCAGTGCTTGAAATTGGTCTGTTCGGGAGATCTATTTCTTCCTGGCTAAGTCTAGGGAGAGGGCATAATTCCAAATATTGATCTATTTTCTTCACATTGTCAAATTTTGGGGTGTAGAGTTTCTGGTAGTATTCAGAGATAATCTCTGTGCCATCTGTTGTTATTTCCCCTTTATCATTTCTGATTGAGGTTACTAGAGATTTTACTTTTCTATTTCTAGTTAGTCTGGCCGAAGGTTTATCTTTTTTATTTATTTTTTCAAAAAAGCAACTCCTTGTTTCATTAATTTTCTGAATGATTCTTTTGTTTTCAATTTCATTGATCTCTGATTTAATTTTGGATATTTCTTTTCTTCTGCTGGGTTTAGGCTTAGATTGTTCTTCTTTTTCCAATTCCATAGGATGTGAGTTTCTTGATATGCTCTCCTTCTGTTTTTTGGATGTAGTCATCTAAAGCAATAAATTTTCCTCTCAGGACTGCTTTTGCTGTCCCAGGACTGGTTTTGCCTTACCTAATGTGACTTCCATTCCTCTGAGACATTCTTTTTCCCCTTCTCAGATACCTATAACTTGTATGTTTGAATGCTTAATGAAGTTCCATAATTTTGTCAGTGAACATTCTGCTTTCTCTCTCTTTTTTCTGCCTCTTTAACTATCTGAGTTATCTCAAGAGCTTTGTCCTCTACCTCTGAGATTCTTTCTTCTGCATGGTCTAATCTGTTATTGATACTGTCTACTACATCTTTAAGTTCCCTAATTGACTGCTACAATTCCTTCATCTCTGCTGTATTGTTCCTATATTCTTCATATCATTCATCTCTTATTTCATTCTGTTTTTGGATTTCCTTTTGATCTTTTTCCACTTTCTCAGCAATTTCCTTCATTGTTTCCATCATCTGTATTTTAAATTTCTTTTCTGTCATTTCTAACATTTCTTTGTAGGTGGAATCTTCTGCAGTAGCTACCTCATGGTCCCTTGGTGGGGGTGTTCTGGTCTGGTTTTTTATGATGCCAGGATTTTTCTGCTGTTTCTTCCTCATGAGTGTTTTCTTTTGTCTGTTTCTTTTCCCCAATTTTCCTTTTACTTCCTCTTGCTCTTTAAGTTACCATGCCTCTGACCTATGGTGTTGATGAGTCCTTTTGGTATAGGACTTAAAAGGATGAGAAGATTGAAAAGCAAGAAGGGAAAAAAAGATTTTAAAAAAGGAAAAATAGAAAGGAAAGGGGGTGAGTTAAAGGGAAGATTGACACAAAGAAAAGAGGCACAGAAAGAGGGAGACAAGAGTAAATAAAGGTGTACAGTAGGGTACTTTGACCCACACCTTAAAAACCACCAACTTCTTTGGGTATTGGGTTGCATGATGTCCTTGAGGTCAGCAGTTCTTTGCCATGCTGAACAGACCCGGTACCTCACCTTGCCCAAAAAGAGAGGAAAAACAATAATACTATAAATCAAACCAAAACAAACAGAAAACCTTATAGGATAAAATTGGGGGGAAAATCAAATAACAGGGGCAGAAAAACTCGCAAAAATGTAGTTCTTATTATTAAAGAAGGCAACAATGGAAAATTATATTTACACTAGAAAAATGAGGAAAGAAAAGAAAACAAAGAAAAATCTAGGGTAGAAAAGTTGAAATTTTTTTTAAAAAGGAAAAAAAGAACCCTAAACAAAAACAAAGCTGTATATATATATATATATATATATATATATATATATATATATATATTTCTGAATATTGTTTGGGCAACAGGTGATCTTCTGGGGTATGAGATGCCAATCACAATTCTGATACAGCTGTATGAGATGGAGACTGGTGGCCTCTGCTGAATTCTTTGCCCTCAAACCCTGCAGGGTTGAGATCCTGAGTCTTTCCTCAACCTGCTCAAAAGAGACTTTAAACCATTAACCTTGGCTAAGCAGAGGCTTTCCCAGGAAAGTGTGTGTCACTGGGATCTCTTCTGAAGTGGCTGCCCACTTATCAGGTGTGCCAAAACTGGCCTTACTTTATGCCCCTGAGGGCTGAGTCTGCAAGGCAGCTCTCCTACTGCTGAACACTCAAACAAGCAAATTACTATTGTTCTACCTTTCAGTTTGCTGATTACTCTGTCATCTCCATTTCTCTTTTGAGCCTATCTATTGAGTTTTTAATTTCAGTTATTGCCTTTTCAGTTCTAAAAACTTCACTTAATTTTTCTTTGTATGTATCTGCTACTTCTTTGCTGAGACTTTCTTGTTTCCACTTGTTTCAAGTGTGTTTGTAATTACATGTTGAAGAATTTTTATAATGGTTGATATAAAATTGGATAATTCTCACATGTCTATTGTCTTGATGCTGACATGTATTGACCGTGTGTTTTTATTCAGTGTGAGATATTCTGATTTCTTGTTTTGTGAATGATTTTTGGTTGAAACATTGACATTTTTGTTGTTGTGTCATATTATTCTAAATCTTATTTAAACCTTCTATTTTCATTGGCTTTCTCCAACACTGCTCTAGCAAGTGAAACAGGGCACTACCTCATTAGTGCCATGTGTGAATGGAGCATCAAGTTCCCCATTTGGCCTCCATTGACATCTGGATAGGAGCCTCCATTATTATTGCTAAGTGGACGTGGAAGTTTGGCTCTCCATTAGGCCTCTGTGGATACCTCCTTACTTGGCAGCAGTGACTGTTCTTCCTTACCACAGGTTTTCCATGTTGCCTCCACTATATGGAGTGTGAGGATGGCCTCATTATTGATGGAAAGTGATAAAAGTCCTCACTCTTTGCAAAGTCTCCTCTGATGACACCCTAATTGGGAAAGGACAGGGTGACATTACTTTTGGGTAGAAATGTGCATTCCTCACATGAGCTCTACAGACAACATGGGGTGGAGGGGCAAGCTTTCATTACTACCTGGTGGGTATAAAACTCCAACCTCCCTACTCAATACTCTCTGACACTACTATCGTGGTGGTGAGGGGGTAATATGAGCCCTTTCTATAGTCTAGTGAATGTGGCAATGTAGGCTCCCTACTTAACTTTTACTGGTATGGGTATGGGTAAGGTAACAAATATTCTTTGATGGTGGTGGAATTTAGTGGGAGCAGAGAAGTTATTGTCTAAATTTTTTCTGTCTTACTAGGTTGTCCTTTCCCTGTTTTTTTTTTTTTTTTTTTTTGCTAAAGAAATTACGTTTTTGTTAAGGCTCCCCCCCAGTTCCTATACCTGTTGGCCTTTCCATTTGATGGCTTATTTAGCCCCATTTTGGGATATATGAGACCAAAAAAATCCCAAGGGAACTTACTACTGTGTTGTTCCATGTGTTCCAAGGTCATTAACCAGTTTGCCTCTTCTGTCCACTATTCAGAGCCTTCTTTTGCTTGTTTTATATACAGTGTTTTGGGTGTTTAGTTGTACTTAGCAGACAAACAAGGGAAAGCATGTGTACTTCATCTTCCCAGAAGAGGAAGTTGAATCCCTACGGGGTACTTTAAAACAATAATAAAACTGCATAAAAGTCACTCTTGATTTTTATTACCATCATACTCTAGTATATCTATATAGTTCCAGTGATGTTCTCCTCTCAAGTTTTTTGTATTTATTCTTTCAAAAGTTGTTTTTTTTCTGTAGGAAATTGTCAACCTAAATAACAAAGAGAGGCTTTCCAAAAGAAAATTATGTTTATTTGAGAATAGAGCATTGCAAGAGAATTATACATGCCATAGCAAACTGTGTGCATATTCAGGAAGTCAAAGGAAGGCAAAGGTTTTTAAATGGAAAAAAGAAGATTACATAATTAATCATTTTGAGATAATCATCCTTGGTTACAAAGATCAATAAAAAGGGTGATGCCAGTCTGAGATTGAACAGGAAATTGCTGAACAAACGTCCTTGCAGAAGTGTTTTGTGTTGTTGTTTAAGTTTGTGATTGCCTTTTGCATCAAGACTATGGTTTTGCAGAGTCTTTTATGATACTTTTGTTATCAGGCATACAATCATGAGAACCGTCTTTTCACAACCCTTTCCAGATCTATTTGTTAGGGAGTTTTTAAATGTTTAGCAACTCCATTTTGATTCTGGCAACTTTTACAGAATATAATTTCTAAAAATAGTTTTATTAAGGTATAGTTAACATAAATAAACTTCCCAAAGTATACAATCTGATAAGCTTTACATATCTAAACACCAGCAAAACCATCACCACAATCAAGATAGTGAACATATCCATCACCCATAAAAGTTTTTTCCTAGCCCTTTGTAATTCCTTCCTCCTACTATCCTGAATCCCAATTCCCAAGCAACCACTGACATGTTTGTTATGACAGATTAGTTTGAATTTTTAAAAGTCTTACATAAATACATAGAAGTGTGGTGGTTGCATCATATGGTAGGGGTATGATTAACATTTTAAAAAGCGTCTTTTCCCCAGTGTACATTTTTTGTCTGCTTTGTCAAAGGTCACCTGGTTGAGAAAATTGGATAGCCACATGCAGAAGATTGAAACAGGACCCCTACCTCTTTCTCACCACTCACAAAAATTAGTTCAGATGGATAAAATACTTAAATTTAATGCATGAAATCATAAGAATTCTAGAAGAAAATGTAGGAAAAACTCTTCTAGATATTGGCCTAGGCAAAGAATTTATGACTAAGACCCCAATGGCAATCATGCCAGTAACAAAGACTAATAAATGGAATTTGATTAAATTAAAAAGCTTCTTCACAGCTAAAAAAAAAACAACCGTTAGAGCAAATAGACAATCTAAAGAGTGAGATTAAATATTCACAAACCACATAGTTGATAAAGGGCTAATATCTATAATTTACAAAAAACTCAACTATATCAGCAAGAAAGGAACATATTCTTCTCAGTAAAGTATCTCAAGAATGGAAGAAAAAGTATCCAATGTACTCAGTACTATTATGAAACTGATATATAATCACCCACACTTTCATATGAAAGATAAAACACAACTATAATCCAGGATGAAGGAGGGAAAAGGACGGGGAGGGGAGGGGAGAAGGTGAGTGGAGGGAGGGTAATTGGTGGGGCCTCACCTAGGGTGTATTTTGCAAGAGTGTATAAATGTCTTAACACAATAATTATAAGTGAGGTGAAGGCTATGTTAACCAGTTTGATGTAAGCATTACAAATTGTATATAAAATCAGCACATTGTACCCCATAAATGCATTAATGTACACAGTTATGATTTAATAAAAAAACTGTTAAGAGAAAAAAATAAATAAAAATATTGTTGGGCAAAAAACATGAGCAGAAGCATCTCAAAAGAAGAAAAACAATGGACAATTAATGTACAAAAAATGATGAACATCTTTAATCATCTAAGAAATGCAAATTGAAACCACAGTGAGATATCACCTTACCCCAGTTAGAGTGGCTGTTGTTAAAAAGCCCCCAAACAACAGATACTGGCGTGGATGCAGAGAGAAAGGAACACTTATACAATGTTGGTGGGACTGCAAATTACTACAATATCTATGGAAAACAGTATGGAGATTCCTCAAAGAACTGAAAGTAGACCTACCATTTGATCCAGTAATACTACTACTGGGTATAATACCCAAAGGAAAAGAAGTTATGCTATCAAAAAAATACATGCACTCAAATGTTTGTTGCAGCCCAACTCACAATTGCAAAGATGTGGAATCAACCTAAATACTCATCAGTTCATGAATGGATTAATATAATGTGGTATACCATGCAGGAACTGCCCAGACATTAAAAAAGATGAATTAATACTTTTGGCAACAATTGGAGACCACTATCCTAAGTGAAGTATCTCTAAAATGGAAAAAAACAAATACCACATGTGTTCACTATTATATTGGAACTAACTGATAAGCATATATGTGCACAGAGGGAAGTAAAAACTAGTGGAAATCAATCAGGGAGCAAAGGGAGGAGGGAAGGGCAAAATTTTACCTAACGGGTACAACAAACACTACTTGGGTGATGGGTAGACCTATAGCCAGGACTTTAGCGTTATAAAAGCAAGGTATATAACCTAAAACATTTGTGCCTCCTTAATGTTTTGAAATAAAGTAAATTAAGAAACTATAAAACTTTTAAAAAATGATTTTACCATTTTAAATTCTCACCAGGTACATAAGAAAGTTTTTGTGCTTCACATTCTTGCCAATGCCTGGGAGGGGTAAGTCTTTCCAATTTTAGTCATTCTAATCTATGTGTAGCTATCCCTTGTGATTTGATTATCATTTTCCCAATGAAAAATGATGGTGAGTTTTTATTCAGGTGATTAGTTGCCAGATCTATCCCTATGTAATTCTTATTTCTAAAGTTATTTTAAATTGTGCTGTTGTTTATTTCAATTTCCAATTGTTCATCGCTAATTTAAAAAATACAATTGATCTTTGTATGATACATTGATCTTGATAAACTCTATTTTTGTTCTACAAAATTTTTTAGATTAATAGAACTTTTTTGCATATGTAGACTGCCTTGTGATCTGTGAAAAAGACAGTTTTACTTCTCCCTTTCCAATATGGAGGCTTATTCCAGACCAGGTCCATTGTACTTGATTGTACTTGACAGAAACTCAAGTTCAGTATTAAACAACCCCCCTTACCTTACTGTGAACTCATTAATCTTAGGTTGTAGTTTCTTTTTTTTTTTATTGTTGGGGATTCATTGAGGGTACAAGAAAGCAGGTTACACTAACTGCATTTGTTAGGTAAAGTCCCTCTTATAATCTTGTCTTGCTCCAAAAGGTGTGGCACACACCAAGACCCCACCTCCTCCCTCCTTCCCTCTCTACACTCTTCCTTTCCCCTACCCCTCCCTCCTTCTTTCTCTCTCTGCTCTCCCCTTACCCCACCCCACTATGTCATTAATTGTCCTCATATCAAAATTGAGTACATAGGATTCATGCTTCTCCATTATTGTGATGCTTTCCTAAGAATAATGTGTTCACTTTCATCCAGGTTAATACAAAGGCTATAAAGTCTCTATTTTTAATGGCTGAATAGTATTCCATGGTGTACGTATACCACAGCTGGTTAATCCATTCCTGGGTGGGTATTTAGGTTATTTCCACATTTTGGCGATTGTAAATTGAACTGCAATAAACAGTCTAGTGCAAGTGTCCTTATGATAAAAGGATTTTTTACCTTCTGGTTCTAGCTTCAGTTCTTTGAGGTTTCTCCATACTTCCTTCCAAAAAGGTTGTATTAGTTTGTAGTACCACCAGCAGTGTAAAAGTGTTCCCTTCTCTTCATATCCACACCAGCATCTGCAGTTTTAAGATTTTCTGATGTGGGCCATTCTCGCTAGGGTTACATGATATCTTAGGGTGGTTTTGGTTTGCATTTTTCTAATAATTACGGATGATGAGCATTTTATCATATGTTTGTTAGCCACTTATCTGTCTTCTTCAGAGAAGGTTCTATTCACGTCTCTTCCCATTGATATATGGGATTGTTGGCTTTTTTCATGTGGATTAATTTGAGTTCTCTGTAGATCCTAGTTGTCAAGCTTTTGTCTGATTTTAAATATGCAAAATCCTTTCCCATTGTGGAGGTTGTCTATTTGCTTTGATTGTTGTCTCCTTAGCTGTATAGAAGGTTTTCAGTTTAATTAAGTCCCATTTGTTTATTTTTCTTGTTGTTGCAATTACCACAGCAGTCTTTTCATGAAGTTTTTCCCCAGGCCAGTATCTTCCAGTGTTTTTCCTATGTTTTCTTTGAGAATTTTTATTGTTTCATGCCTTAAATTTAAGTCTTTTATCCATCTTGAATCAATTTTTATGAGTGGATAAAGGTGTGGGTCCAATTTCAGTCTTTTACATGTGGATATCCAGTTCTTCCACCACCATTTATTGACTAGGAAGTCTTTCCCCCAGTGGACATTCTTGTTTGGTTTATCGAACATTAGGTGGCTGTAAGATGTTACCTGGTTTTCTATTCGATTCCAAATGTCTGTGTATCTATTTTTGTGCCAGTACCATGCTGTCTTGACCACTATGGCATTGTAGTACAGCCTAAAATCTAGTATGCTGATGCCCCCAGCTTTGGTTTTATTACTAAGAACTGCCTTTGCTATATGGGTTTTTTTCTGGTTTTATACAAAATGTAGAATCATTTTTTCCAAATCTCGAAAGTACCATGTTGGCATTTTAATAGGGATGTAATTGAATGTGTAGAATGCTTTGGGAAGTATAGACATTTTAACAGTGTTGATTATTCCCAGCCATGAGCATGGTATGTCCTTCCATTTGTTAAAGTCTTCTGCTATTTCCATTCTTAGGGTTTCATCATTTTCTTTATAGAGGTCCTTTGCCTCTTTTGTTAGGTATAATCCTAGGTATTTCATTTTCTTTGAAGCTATGGTGAAGGGAGTTGTGTCCTTAATTAGCTTCTCATCTTGGCTGTTATTGGTGTATACAAAGGCTACTGACTTGTGAACATTGATTTTATATCCTGAGACATTGCTGTATTTTTTTGATGACTTCCAGGAGTCTTGTGGTTGAGCCTATGGAGTTCTCTAAGTATAAGATCATACTGTCAGCAAAGAAGGAGAGTTTGACCTCCTCTGCTCCCATTTGGATGCCCTTTATTTCCTTGTCTTGCCTAATTGTACTGGCTAGAACTTCCTGCACTATGTTGAATAGTAATGGTGACAGAGGACAACCTTGTCTGGTTCCAATTCTAAGTGGAAAAGCTTTAGTTTTACTCCATTCAGTAAAATATTAGCTGTGGGTTTGTCATAGATAGCTTCGATCAGTTTCAGAAATGTGCCACCAATGTCTGTACTCTCAGTGTTCTAATTATAAAAGGATGCTGGATTTTATCAAATGCTTTTTCTGCATCTATTGAGAGGATCATATGGTCCTTGCTTTTGTTTCTATTGATATGGTGAATAATGTTTATGGACTTGCATGTGTTAAACCAGCCTTTCATCCCTGGGATTAAACCTGCTTGATCATGATGTATGACTTTTTTGATGATAAGCTGTAATCTATTGGCTAGAATTTTGTTGAGAATTTTTGCATTTATATTCATTAGTGAAATTGGTCTGAAATTCTCCTTTTTAGTTGGGTCTTTTTCTGGTTTTGGTATCAGGGTGATGTTTGCTTCATAGAAGGTGTTGGGGAAGATTCCTTCTTCCTCAATTTTTTGAAATAATTTCTGCAGTATGGGAATAAGCTCTTCCTTGAAGTTTTCATAGAGTTCTGGTGTGAAGCCATCCGGACCAGGGCATTTTTTTGTTGGATGATTTTTTATTGTTTCTTTAATCTCAGTGCTTGAAATTGATCTGTTCAGGAAATCTATTTCTTCCTGGTTAAGTCTAGGGAGAGGGTGTAATTCCAAATATTGAGTCCTAATTGTACTAGCCAATACAAGTAGGCAACTCCTTGATGACTTCCAGGAGTCTCGTGGTTGAACATAGAGTTTCTGGTAATATTCAGAGATGATCTCTTGTATCTCTGTGGCATCAGTTGTTATTTCCCCTTTATCATTTCTGATTGAGGTTACTAGAGATTTTACTTTTCTATTTCTAGTTAGTCTGCCCAAAGGTTTATCTATTTATTTATTTTTTTTCAAAAAACCAACTCCTTGTTTCATTAATTTTCCAAATGATTCTTTTGTTTTCAATTTCATTGATCTCTGATTTAATTTTGGATATTTCTTTTCTTCTGCTGGGTTTAGGCTTAGGTTGTTCTTATTTTTTCAATTCCATAAGATGGCTTGTGAGTTTATTGATATGCTCTCTTTCTGTTTTTCGAATGTAGGCATCTAAAGCGATAAACATTCCTCTAAGGACTACTTTGCAGTATCCCACAGGTTTTGGTAGCTTGTGTCTTCATTGTTCTTGTGCTCAAGGAAATTAATGATTTCCTCTTTATTTCTTCCTGCACCCAACTGTCATTCAACAGAAGGTTGTTTAATTTCCATGCCTTTGTGTGGGGTTGAACTTATTTTTGGAGTTGAATTCCACCTTTAGTGCCTTGTGGCCTGAGAAGATACAAGGTAAAATTTCAATTCTTTGGATTCTGTTGAGGTTTGTTTTGTGTCCTAGGATATGATCAACTTTGGAGAATGTTCCATAGGGTGATGAGAAGAATGTATATTCTTTATCTCTGGGATGGAGTCTTCTATATGTGTCTATTAAGCACAGTTGTTCTATGGTCTCATTTGACTCCCTTATATCTTTGTTTAATTTCTGTTTAGAAGATCTATCTAGCTCTATAAGAGGAGTGTTAAAGTCCCCTGTTATTATGGTATTATAAGATATCATATTGCTCAGATCGAGTAAGGTCTGTTTCAAGAATCTGGGTGCATTGAAGTTGGGTGCATAAATATTTAGAATTGAAATGTATTCTTGTATTTTTCCCTTGACCAATATAAAGGGACTATCTTTGTCTTTTTTTACTTTAGTTGCTTTAAATTCACTTGTATCTGAAACTAAGATTGCATCTCCTCTTTTCTTATGAATTCCATTTGCCTGAAAAATTGTCTTCTAACCCTTAACTTGGAGTTTTAATTTGTCTTTTGAAGCTAGGTGTGTTTCTTACAGTCAGCAAATGGATGGCTTGTGTTTTTTAATCCAGTCAGCCAATCTATGCCCCTTCAGTAAGAAATTCAAGCTATTAGCATTTATTGAGATAATTGATAAGTGTGGTAGTGTTCTATTTATCTTATTTTGTGAGAGTCCATTGCTTAGTTTTATCTTTTGCACCATTGTGGAGGTTAGCTTCTGTCCTTTAATTTCTGAGTCCTTACTTTGCTATTGAGCCATTGTGATGGTTAGTGTTTAGAATAGGTTGAAGTATTTCCTGTAGAGTTGGTCCTGTTGTGGTGAATTTCCTCAATGTTTGTATAATAGTAGATGATTTGATTTCTTTGTCAATTTTAAAGCTTAGCTTCACAGGATATAGAATTCTGGGCTGGAAATTGTTCTGTTTAAGTAGATTAAAGGTGGATGACCATTGTCTTATTGCTTGAAATTTTTCATTAGAGAAGTCTAGAGTCACCCTGATGGATTTGCCCCTGTAGGTCAATGGGCACTTACTTCTTGCAGCTTGGAGAATCTTTTATTTTGTCTTGACTTTGGACAGGTTCATCACAATGTGTCTTGGAGAAGCTCTGTTAGAATTGGGGTAACCTGGGGTCTGATACCCCTCTGAAAGGAGTGTGTCAGAATCTTTGGTGATATTTGGGAAATTTTCACTTATAATATTCTCTAGTATGGCTTCCATTCCCCTGGGGGCACTCTTTTTCCACTTCTGGGATACTGATAACTTGTATGTTTGAACGCTTCATAAAGTCCCATAATTCTGTCACTGAACATTCTGCTTTCTCTCTTTTCTTTTCTGCTTCTTTAAATATCTGAGTTATCTTAAGAGCTTTGTCCTCTACCTCTGAGATTCTTTCTTCTGCATGGTCTAATCTGTTATCGATACTTTCTATTGCATCTTTAAGTTCCACAATTGACTGCTTCAGTTCCTTCAGCTCTGCTGTATCCTTTCTACATTCTTCATATGGTTCATATCTTATTTGATTGTTTTTGGGTTTCCTTTTGATTATTTTCCACTTTATGAGCAGTTTCCTTCATTGTGTCCTTCATTTCCTTCATTGTTTTCATCATCTGTATTCTAAATTCTCTTTCTTTCATTTCTAACATTTCTTTATAGGTGGAATCCTCTACAGTAGCTACCTCACAGTCCCTTGTGGGGGTTGCTCTGGACTGGTTTTTCATGTTGCCAGGATTTTTCTGCTGATTGTTCCTCATGAATGTTTTCTTTTACCTGTTTCCTTGCCCTAATTTACCTTTCACTTCCTCTTGCTCTTAAAGTTAGCATGCCTCTGGACTAGGGTTTCAATGAGTCCTTATTGGTAGAGGACCAGAAGGATGAGAAGACTGAAGAGCAAGAAGGGGGAAAAAAGAGAAAGGAGAGGGGGTGAATAAAAGAGAATATTGACAAAAAGAAAAGAGGCCCAGAAAGAGGGAGATAGGAGCAATATAGGTGTATAGTAGGGTACTTTGACCCAACCTCTGGGTGTGCTGGGTTGGGTGGTCCCCTTGAGTTCCGTAGCTCTTTGCTAGCTTGTTTGGACACAGTACCCTACCTCCACTAAATAGAGAGGAAAGACAAAAGTGCTATAAATCAAACCAAAACAAGAAAACAGAAAACTTTACAGGGTAAAATTGCAGGGAAAAACAAATAATAGGGGTAGAAACACTAGCAAAAATGAAGTTCTAATTATCAAAGAAGTCAATAATGGAAAATTATATTTAAACTAAGAAAATAAAGAATGAAAAGAAAGGAAAAAAGAGAAAAATCTAGAGGGAAAATGTTGAAATTAAAAAAAAAAACAACAGTATATCTTGTTGAATATTGTCTGGGCAATAGGTCATCTTCTGGGGTATGAGATGTTAATCACAATGCTGACACGGCTATATGAGATGGAGACTGGAGTCCTCTGCTTATTTCTCAAACCCCACAAGATACAGAGCCTAAATCTCTCCTCAGCCCACTTAAAAGGCATTATAAACTGCTAACTTTGGCTAAGCAGAAGCTTTCCCAGGAAAGCACTTGTCACTGGGATCACTCCTGAAGTGGCTGTCCACTTACTCAGTGTGCCAAAACTGGTCTCACTCAATGCCCCCAAGGGCCAAGGCTGTAAGGTGTCTCAGTCCCCACCTTTGGGCTGCTCAGTTGCTAGATTACTTGCCCAAGGTCTTCTGCTTGATCCTTGCTCTGCAACCCTGAGGGGGGAGCTTGCCAGAGCAGTTCTCCCACAATAGCTCTGCGTGACCCACAGCCAAACACTGTTAGCTCCATCTGGCTCAGCGGCTTAGTCTGGGGACCTAGACAATGCTAAAAGTCCTCCGCACTCTTGCCCAAGTTCTCCCAAGATAGTTCAACTGAGTGCCAAGTCCAAAAAAAAAAAAAAAAAAAACAGCTCACAGGTAAGGCCTTTCTAGTTTGTAATCTCACTGCTGTTGTATTTACAGCTACGGGCAGGATTAGACGGAACAAACACATGCAACCACTTGCCAATTATCCACTGCTTTTGTCCTCCTCATGGGGTCTAGAAGTCTCTCACTGACATCCTGTGTCCCCAAAGGGATGTTTCTGGGCAGATCCAGCCAGCCAGAGATGCCTGGAGTCTTCTCTCCCCCGTCTCACCATGCCCAGTTGCAAGGAAGCTGTTACTCGGCTGCCATCTTGCTCCTCCTTACAGGTTGTAGTTTCTTACATGCAAACATTCATCACAACTTCTGGCATGAACCTTTGCCTTATTTTCCCTATGCTGATAAAACCCAGACTTACTTACTATATACCTACTGAGATGAACATGATACCCAGATTTGAAACAAGACTTAGATACCCAATGGAGCAAGTTTATTCACTGAAGTCTTCACAGAGTGAAGGCAGTGATTTCAGACTGGAAAACAGAAAACCAAGGGGACCTCTGCAGATACTGGGAAAAGAAGGTGGATGGAAAAGTTCCATAGTGGTAGCCACGAAGTGGATAGTCTTCAAGGGGCATAAGAAAAATTTATAAGCAAAAAGTGGAATGATGCACATTTTCACAAGACTTAATATAGGCACATTATCACAGAGGTTTTTGGGCAAGATATATGGAAACTAGGTAATGATGAAGAGTAGCAGAATAGAATGAGCCACCAAATGGTGTGGCTGTGGGGAAGAGACACTCTTCCTGTTATGTGATCCATCAGAATTAAAGATGGGAGGATGAAGAGGGTGGCAGGTATGTTTGGAGGGCTCTTTAGGTATATTAAAGAAATGGTCTTTTTCTCCAACTAAAGCATCTAGGATCCCCCCAGCATCCTCTCTCCTGGAGCATGAAGATGGTGCATTGAGAGAGATCTAAGCTGCATCTTGACCTCCTTCCTGCAGGGTAATTTGATGAAGTCAGGGTGGTGCTTCGTGCTGACTCTGCTGCATCTTGGCCTCCTCACCGTCTCCTCCCACATGATGTCCTGATGGTGCTTTCTGATGTCCCCTAGGGCTACTACTGGCTAGGGGTGGTTCATAACCAAACAAAGCTCAGGGTCATGGCTGGGTCCTGTCCTGGGGAGGATCTATATAGGGAGGTCATGAGGCCTGGGTAGATGCTGGGAAGCACTGACATGGCCAAGATGATGGGGAAACCGCAAGTCTCTGACATATTCAACCACCAACCACAGACACCAAATGGAGGATGGAGGGGAAGGGCTGTTGTCACCCCAGGTCCAAAGGCAGCTTCAAGGCAAGTGACCCACCCAAGATCCTGCCTGCTTTACCCTCCTCTCCTCCCAGACTCCTCCCCTGCCCTGGCCCACACAAATCCCCCTCAGCCCACACCCCTCGCATGCTCCCTCCCTACTCCACCTCTTCCCCTAAATCATTGCCCTTCTGTGATCTCCCTGTTGTCCCTGTAAGTGCCCAAGGGAGCCATGAAAGCAAAAGGACCCTGTTGAGGGAGTATGAGGAGAAAAACTTCTGCAAAACTGACTACCCCTTTAGTCAAATCTAAGAAATGAAGAGGGCCAAAGCATCTGGGCCATTATCACTTGCTGAATAAGGATGTCAATCAGAATGAGCAGGAACCACAAAGCAGGGTGAACTCCACCACCTTAGGTGTCACTATCAGTAGCTGGTGACTTCAGAATGATGCCAGAGTCCTCAGAACTATCTGCCAAGTGTCCAAAATTCTGTCCACTGGGCAAAAGCACCAACTGGGTACATGATGGTGATAAAATAAAGTAAAACCCTTATGAGATGATGTGTGTCTGTGTGTTCTGTGAAGTGGGGAGGAAGGAAGGAGGGAAGAGGTGGGTGTGTGGGAAGGGAGATAGGTGGGTCCTGCAGGGTGGGTTCAGAACTGCTGGTCCACAGCCGCATACGGGGATAAACACTGGAGCAGGCTAAGCACTGAAGAGAAACCTCCTCCTTAACAGTGTGGCCTGCATGCAAAGCAGAAAAGGAGTTAATATTTGTGTGTGTGTTTGTATGTGTATATGTGTGTGTGTGTATAAGGGTACAAGAAAGAAAAGGTGTGATGTGTGTGAAGTAGCAGTGTCTCCTCCCAAAGTGGTACACAAGATAATTCAGGACATCCATCTCATAGTGGTGTTTGCTGTGTCCCACCCTGTGATTGTGAATTTTGCATGTTGCCTTGGCTAGGTGAAGGTATTTTGTCCATAGGATTAACATTTAAATCAGTAGATTTTTTTTTGTTTTTGAAACAGAGTCTCGTTTTGTCACCCTCTGTATGGTATCATGGCATCATAGCTCACAGCAACCCCAAACTCTTGGGCTCAAGTGATTCTCTTGCCTCATCCTCCCAAGTAGGTGGGACTAGAGGTGCCCATCACAATGCCCAGCTATTTTGTTGTTATTGTTGTAGTTTTCATTGTTGTTTGGTAGGCCCAGGCTGGGTTTGAACCTGCCAGCTTTTGTACATGTGGCCGGCGCCCTAACCACTGAGCAATGGGTGCCAAGCCTAAATCAGTAGATTCTGAGTAAAGCAGATTACCCTCCATAATGTGGGTGGGCCTCATCCAATCAACTGACAGCCTTAAGAGTAAAGATCAAAATTCCCCAGAGGAAGGAATTCTGTTCCAGAATGTCTTTAGACTCAAAACTGCAACATCAGCTCTTGCTGGAGTTTTCAGCTTGTCTGTTGCCCTGCAAATTCAGACTTGCAAGTATCCTCTATCTTGTAAGCCAATTCTTTAAAATAGATCTCTCTCACTCCATCTCACTATCTCTCTATAGTGCTCTGTCTCTCAGAGAACAATAGAGAGTGTGTATATATATGTGTATATAGAGAGAGACTCACACACATCTTATTGCTTAGGATTCTCTGGAGAGCTCTGATGGATACACACCCTGTGCTGTAAGCAATTAAAGGCCCTCAGAAGGACCAATCTTCTCATCCTATGAAAAGTCAGAGGAAATTCTCCAATCACTAAAGTGATAGTGTCTGGATACTATGAATATAACACTGCTTATGTACTTTCTTGGTAAGAAAACTTGAGGTTGCCTAACAACCAGGGGTCAGGGGCAGTGGTCAGCCTCTAGTGCAGGCAATAACTTGCAGACAGCTGTTAAATATTAACATCTTTGAAATAATTATTTATTTACAATAATTTGTTCAAAAATAATATGGAGATATTGCATACTCGTTAGCCAGCTTCCCCTAATGGTAACATCTTGCAATACCATAGTACAATAGCACAACTGGGATATCAACACTGATACAGTCAAGACAGTAAATATTTCCATCACCACACACTTTCCTTATGTTGCACTTTCCTGGTGCTATCTGATTCCTTTCCACACCCACTCTCTTCCCTTTAGGTCCTAGAAGCCACGAATTTATTCTCCATTTTCATAATTTTGTTATGTGAAGAGCAATATATAAATGGAATCATATTGTATGTAAACTTTTGCTATTAGTTTTTTTTGCACTTCATGCATGCTATGGCCTGAATGTGCTCCCCCAATTTGTATATCGAAACTTAATTGACAATGTGATACTATTAAAAGATGATTAAGTCATTAGGGTTGCATCCACATGAATGGGATTAGTTACCTTGTAAAAGAGGTGTGAAGGAGCAGTTCACCCTTTCTGCCTCATGAACACACAGCAGGAGGCACTACCTAGGAAGCAGAGAGCCTTTGCCAGATACCGCATCTGCTGGCAATTTGATCTTGGACTTCCCAGCCTCCAGCACCATGAGAAAATAATTTTCTATTATTTATAAATTGCCCAGTGTATAGTAATTTGTGGTAGCAGCCCCAATGGACTAAGATTGCATCCCCTTCACCTGTTGCATATATCAACAGTTCTTCCTTTTTATTGCTAAGTAGTATTCTATGCATGTTTCTACCATTTTTTTTAAAGCCATCACTCAACTGAAGGTCATTTCAGCTGTTTTCTGTGTTTGGGTATTATGAATAAAACTGCTATGAACATTCATGTACAGGCTTCAGTGTGATCGTACATTTTCATTTCTCTGGGACAAGTACCCAAGTGTGAAATCTCAATTGTATGTTAGTTGAATGTTTATTAATTAATTAATTTTTTACTGCTGGGGATTCATTGAGGGTACAGAGAACCAGGTTACACTGATTGCATTTGTTAGGTAAAGTCCCTCTTATAATTATATCCTGCTTCCAAGAGGTGTGTCATACACTGTGACCCCCTCCCCGCTTCCATCTCTCTCTTCCCCCATTCCTCAACTCCCTACCATGTACTAGGTCATCAATTGTGGTAATATGAATGTTTAATATTTTTAATTAATAGGTTTTACTTTATAGAACAGTTTTAATTTATAGAAAATAGAGCAGACAATACTGAGAGTTCCCAATACCTTCACCCTTGAGTATAGTTTTCCTTACTATTAACTTCTTGTATTCACGTGGTAAATGTTACAGTTAATGAACCAATCTTGATAATTACTATTAACTGCAGTCTATAGTTTACATCAAGGTCCAGTTTTTGTGTCGCACAGATCCATGGTTTTTGAGAAATGTGTAATGTCATTCATCCATGTTCCAGTATCATCACTGCCTTAATGAACTGTTTGTGCCCTGCCTATCCACCACCCAGCACTTGTCCCTGAATCCCCAACAACCAGTGACCTTTTTATTATATCAATAGTTTTGCCTTTTCTAAAATATCATACATCTGTAGTCATAAAGAAGCTAGTTTCTTTCACTTAGCAATATGTTTTTAAAATTCCTCTGTTTTTTTTTTTTCAGGGCTTGGTAGCTCATTTAAAAAAAAATTTCTGAATGGTATTTTTATTCTGTGGTATGGATGGATGTACCACAGTTTGTTTATCCATTTGCCTATTTGAGAGATGTCTTCATTGCTTCCAACTATGGGATGAATAAAGTTTCTATAAACGTTTCTGTGCAAGTTTTTGTGTGGAGACAAATTTTCAGCTAACTGGAGTAAATGTAGGTGAGTGGTTGCTTCATCATATAGTAAGACTGGGGTTAGCACTATAAGAAACTGCCAAGCTGTCTTTCAAACTGGTGTACCATTTTACGTTCTTACCACCAATTAATGTGAGCTCCTGTTGCTCAGCATCCTCACTAGCAATCGTCATTGTCAGTGATTTTGATTTGAAGCATTGTAATAGGTATGCTGATATTTCATTGTTTAAATTTGTAATTCCCTAATGACAAATGATGTGGAACATCTTTTCGCATGCTTATTTGCCATCTGTATATCTTCTTTGGTAAGCTGTCTTTTTAGAGCTTTTGCCAATTTTGAAATTGTTTCTTTCTTTTTTTTTCTTATTGCTGAGCTGTACGAGTTCTTTGTAATTTTGGATATACGTCCTATATCAGATATGTGTTTTGTAAATATTTTCTCCTGTTCCATGCCTTGTCTTTAATTCTCTTAACAGTGCCTTTCACAGAGCAGAAGTTTTTGATTTTAATAATGTAGATTAATCTAATGTCTAACTTATCATTTCCTTCGATCATGAGTCATGCTCTTGGTGTTGTGTCTAAGAAGTCATTGCCAAATTCAAGTTCACCTTGATTTTCTTCCACGTTACCTTTTGGAAGCTTTATATTTTTGTGCTTTAAATTTAGGTCTGCGATCCAGTTTGAGTAAACTTTGTAACAGG